>VYXD01007119.1:1665654-1688061 GCA_013397195.1 Hylia prasina
TTAATCACTGTAGTGCAGTTGGTTTCAGAGAAGGCATAAATAATATTGCAGAAGTCTTCCTTTCCAAAGGACAGCCAAAACTTCCTTGGCTCACCTGCCAGTTCTATTATGACTCTTGTGTGTCACACAGCTGTCGGCTCACACCACACAGTTGGATGACTACTGAGTTTATGAGAATATTTGTGACCACTCTTAATTTAGATGAAAGCTATGACTCCAGCAGCCAATGGCAGGCAAACATTGGCTGCATAAAAGATATGAGCACTTTCTTTTATAAAAATGCATTCTAGTTTCTGGCACTTCCTAGATGGCTGAGCTCAAGGGTTGGAGAATGTGAGGTTGGGACATTGTGATTCAGCTGTTTGCTCTATAGCATTCATCATTACCTTGTGTATTTTCCCACAAGGACAGTTATAAATAATTTTGTAGTGATCAGATGGGAAAAGTAAGCACAATCCTTACTCAGCACAACTGGAGAACAAGCTTCCCATGATGTCTCCCCCTCACCCCTTTCTCTATCTGACGCTCTTGTTGCTCCCTGGCCATTTTTACTCCTGGGGTAGTGGCCCCCACCCACATGCCAGCTGGAGCAAATGGCTGTAGGTCTGATTCAGGGTCCTCTGAAGTCCATGCAAATATTTGTGTTGATTTCAGTGGCTTTGGATCAGCACCTGTGTACACAGATAAAAGTAAGGGTTTTTTCCTGTAAAAGGACAAAGTGGTTTTCCTTTCATAGAGAGAAAGGAAGTACCACTACCACCTTTCCTGCTCTGCTCCTGGGAAAGTCCCTCTTGATGTTGCTGTGCATGAGTAGTTGAGTAGTCCTGACTAGTTGTTCTAGCTGATTCCTAGAAAGTCTTACTCATGCACATGCTTCTGTTCTTCTTTTATTGTTCTGAGACAAACAGTGATGCACGATATTTTCCACCTCATAGTTTTCAATGTTCAAGGCATAATGAAAGGCCAGGACCATTTTATGAAATGTGTCCATTCCAAGAGAGGGAAAATTAAGCCTTTATTACCCAAGGCAACTGTAAGTCAGTGTGAGTGATATAACACCTCGATTCTTTAAAAGTGTGTTCCACTTGTGCTACCATGCAATTACTGTTTTTCCCTTAGAGCCTTTGTACCTGAAGCTGTGCAGTTTAACTAATTTGTTTGGGGTTTTTTTTCTTGGAAGAACATGAATGAGGAACTCACAAGCAAATAAGTCTAAGGCTACAGTCCAGAAAAGTTTACCATTTCACAAGTCACAGGTCACTTAAATTCATGTTCATGTTGCCACATCTCTGATAAAAAAAAAAGTGTAATAAGGTCAAACCCCAGGGACCTGCAGTATTTAAAAAAATAAAAAGGGTTTATCGCCCATGATTCATCAGTTTGATTGACTGCTGTTGTGTTAATGATCTGTGTTTAATCCATTTTCTTCACTTTAATTCTGTGGTTTCAAAGTCTGTTTCATAGGTTGATCAAGTCCCTCATTATAAAGCCCTACTTTGAAATTTGGACCACAAAAACTTTCTTTTACATATCATCAAGATCATAATGAAGATGAAATGAAAAAGATTATGGCAGTAATTCTGTGGGATTAAAAAATTATTTCATATTGTTTCTCAGATGGAAGGAAAAGTTGGTTTTGTGTATTCTTTTGAAATGCAAAGGAGTTCAGTTATTCTATTCCTGGAGTATATTTCTATTGATCTCTTATGATTCATCTCTGGAAGAAGTCTCTGGATAAAACACTTCTAAATAAAAATCTTGTCATTTGGGAGAAAATGGGCATTAATAGTGTTTTAAGAACCCTTGCAAGGCTTTCATAAGTGACAGTACTTTGATGAAGGCTAAGATTCTGTGTTCTGGTCAATAATAAAAAAATTTCCAACTCTTTATGGACCACCAGTCCCTTTTGGGGCAAAGTGGTAGTGGTGAAGCATTGCACGAGGTGATGAAGGTAAGTATGTTTGGGTGCAAATAAGGAGAAATTAGGGAGATGTTGGTAACAGGACCATACAGCAATAACAGATTTGGAGGTCAGAGAATCATGGAAAAGCAAAGATCACAGAAATTTAGAGAAGCATGTGACACAGGGAACAGCATCACTTTGCAAGCCAGGAGGAGAAGTTAATCATAGAGCGGGGAAAAAGTGAATGAGAGGAATGAGATTTGTTGACTCAAGTGCCAAAATCCTGTTTAGCCATGGGAGAAACATAAAGGATGGTTGATTAAATATTAAATGAATACCTGAAGAAGGTGAGTACATAAAGTTGTGGGAGATGCCATTGATCAGAGCAGAAATTGATGCCATGTGATTTCTGCCAGTTTTCTGGAAGAGTCAGAGCAAAAATTGCTGGTAGATATCCTATTTCCTTGCTCTTAGGCTATCTATAGATAGTTCTTTACAGTCCCCAGGCCTTTGTGAACCACCTTCAAGGCCGTCTCTGACACTGTCCAGAATCCCTGAGAGCTACAAAGGGTGAGGGTAGTGGTACCTGCTGAGCAGACAAAAGGGGCCTGCCCACTTTGAACATAATTATTGTTTGGTATTTTAATTACTTTGCATGTTAGAGCAGAAGTAAGGGTTGGAGTTGAAGAGACTTCTCTTTATTTTCTGTGGGGTTTTTGTCAAGAACAATTATCTGAGGACCCAGCAAGCTTGATTTTTAAGCTTCTTACTAGTTCCAGAGAATTCTCAGACACATGAGGACAAATAATCTTCCTATATTACATGCATGGTGCCATTTTCCCCTTTTTCAGCCTGGGCTCTTCACTCCTCATGCTGGTAAACTGCTGCTTCAAATGTCTTGGTTGCTTCTACCCAGACGTGTGGTAGGGGTTTGGCAGACAGCAAGGCTCCAAGGTCTCAAAGGTAGCATGTAGCTGGGGTACTTACTACACATAATTATGGAGAAACAGGTTTTTTTGGCTGATGTTAATCAGTTATCAAGGTGTAGTCAAGCCACAGGGAAGTAGGAAGGCAGAATAAAGAGGTACAGGGACAAGCTTTCCTGCCATGAACAGGGATAAGGAACGAAACCCAACAATTTTAGTGTCACCCTTGTAGAACCAGGTAACACCAGAAGTATTTATGCACAGTCTGGTAGAAGACCAGACTAAGAGCATTGCTGACCCAAGTCCTGTACTATTGAAGGGAGGGTTCTTGTTGTCAGACATTGTGAAGGAATGGGTCAAGAAATGCCTTCATTTGGAGCCTGTCAAAGTTTTGTGTGTAGCCCTCAGAGCTTACAGACGTACCTCAGAGAGTGTGGAATGAGCCTTGATAGCCAACCTGCCTTATACACCAGAGACAGTTCCTCTTTGATGAAAGAATCCTGGTGTTTCTGGGTTGAGTCAAACTTTTGATATAGGGCAGAGTGGGAGGTTTTAGAATTGTGAGGTGCAAATATATCAGGGGGAAAAAAAAAAAACCACCAAAAAAACCCAAACAAACAAACAAAAAAAACCACTGTCTATTGAGTAGCAAAAGTTTGGGAGTAAGACTACCTGTCAGCAAAAACAGACTAGATTTGGCTCAATCTAAGATACACTAAAAGCCTGAGCTGCGAGGACAGATGGGGCATTTCAGCCAAATACCATAAAGAGCAGTGCCTGTGAATGCTGCTTTAGAGGAGTGAATGTGACCAAAGGGTAATTTATGGTGTCTGCCAGAATCCCAGGGCTTTCCAAAGGCATGATTTCGAGAGTGGAACATCATATTACTGTGACAAAATACTTGTGCTGCCTTATCCAGCTGTCTTAGCTCATGTATAAGAGACAAAAATAGGAAAAGTAAGAAATAATATTGTGTCTAGCATATGACCAAAAAAAAAGATTGTGATGAGTATGGGAAATAAAATTAAGCTATAACTTTCTGATTATGGAACTACACAGTGGAAGGAGGGTGCCACTGGTAGCCTGTTATGTTCAGATGTTAATTCATCCAAGAATTGAGTGGCCCAAAATGAGACTCCAACAGTAGTTTAAAATGATGAGCTGAGCCAGATCAAGGTCTTAAGATTGTGAAAATACGAATTAGAAGGGAGGATAGAGCTGAATGATCAAAATTTAAACATATAGGTTATAGAAGACGACTTGTAACAAAAATTATGCTCATGAAATATTTCACACTTCAAGAACATAGAAATACTAAGCCTGATAAGGTAGGCTAGACATGAGCCTTATTTAAGAAATCACTATTTAGGCTTACCTTTTCTAACCTCAAGATTCTGTATTTGAGGGAATTATTCATGACATTTTTTGAGGAAGCTAAGGTCTGGAAGCTGTTCTTTCCTAAAGAGATTTTTCTGGGAAAATATTTTGCTACACTTAGTTTCCCTTTTGAGCAACCTGGCTGTCATGGTATCTAAATTCCATATGCAAAACAAAAAAAAAAAAAAAAAACCCAATGAAAACATACTTAGATGACATAGAACTAGTGAATATACATGGAAAATTATGCCTTTCTGTAAGGAGAAATGTAATACAAAAACATAGTTAAATGAAAACAAAAATTATGGATCTATAATTGCAGGATTTTTCATGTTGAAAGTTTACTGTTTTAGACATTGAACAGTACATAGGAAAAACACAACCTTGATTTCACACTTCAATATCCGTCAGTGTTTTTTCTTGTAAGTATCTGTATTCTAATGTATAAGACCTCTGTTCTCCAACAGTTCAGTATGCAACTGGGTCAATTTTGTTTAAGACAAAACAATTTTGTTTAGGGACAACCTGAATGAGTAGCATATTTAGAGTCAAATTCCCCAAAAGGGTAGAAAAGCTAAAGTTCTTGGCATATATAATAGGTTCAGTGTAACTGCTCAGATATGGACAGATATTTATGTGTGTGCAGGAGTGAGTTATTAGATCTAGATCTTATTTTAGATTCTGGTCCAGTTTATTACTTTGTCAGGCCAGAAATGAATTCATGTTTTAGATCTTAGGGATTAATCTTGCAAATATGTAATGCAGGCTTAATTTTACAATATCTGAAAAACTTTTCAGGCATGTTAATATTATCAGGCTAAGGTTGTCTGGCCAAGAAAAACTTGACTTTCTCATTGACTCCCAATTGGGATCAGCAGAGTCAGGATTTGCATTGGTATCCATGATATATGAGTTTATATCCTTGATATAAACCATAAGGAATACATTTATGTTTTCAAGTGTCCTTTAGGGACTTTCAGACCACTTTCCTTTAATCTTGTGTTCTGTTTCAGACCTTGCTTTCTGGCATACTTCTACTCTAAAACCAAGATGCAAAATAGTTTAAGGGAAGTAATAGCCATCTCATTTGCTGTCTGAATGATCACAATAATGGGTTGAGAATCAGAGGAAGAGGACCATAGTTCTTGTAAAGGGGATACATCTGTGAATAACATCTTAGTTGGCACATCCTTAACAGACACCAGACTGCTGATATCCACAGCTGATTGCAATGCTAGGGCTAGAGGACAATTAAGGCTGACTCCCTCAAGGAAGGTGGGGCTTCTAGGACTCTTTCTAGGAGGATTGTCATGGTTAAATACATAATTTTTCTCTAAAGTCTCTAAATGAAGGAGGTATAACTTTATCACATTTTGAAGTGTAGAACAGTAGACTAAGTCAGAGTGGAGGAGACATCTGCTTCAGCAGGGCCAGCTCTGAGATCAGACTGTGTTGCTTAGAGCTTTATTTAGTCTGGCCTTGAAAGCCACCAGTCTTCCTAGGTCTCCACTACTCAACTGTCCTACTACAGAACACTTCTGTGAGGCAGCAGGAGCTGCTGAGCTGGTTTATGTGCTTCACTGGGGCAAGCAGGGAACAAGAGAAAACTGCTTTCCCAGATGAAGTTTTCAAGAACCAGAATGAGAGGGTCCTGTGAGGCAAAGAGAGGTGAGTTGCAATCTGTTTCTTTGTATTCTGTTTCTAAGAGTGGTGGGAGCTTGGGTGTGCAGCAGCTGTGGGCTGTGATTATTCTCTGTTGTGGTTTATCTGCTTCCTTAAAAGTAGTTTTATGATACCAGCAGAGTTTGTATAGTCAATTTCAAAACAATGTAATTGAAATATCTTATAATTAACAGAAAGTGGTTACTTAGTATTAGAACAGTAAAATTACTTTTATGCAGCAAAGATAATAGGCACCTGAGTGACAAAAATCACACTAACACAGTGAAGCTAAATGACCAGCACTCAGCTTTTGAAACAGTTGAATGCCATTCTGATAACCATAAGGTGTTAGCACCTCTACTGGATGGGGCATTGATAGTCTTATAACTGTATAAATTATAATTATTGTTTAATGGTGAGAAATGTATCAAAGATGTAACGCAAAAATTTAGATCCTAGTTTTCTGCCAAAATATAATACAGTGCAAATAATCCTTTCAGAGCCTTGTGGAAGAAAGCTAAAGGGCTTAGCAGACTTAGAATGTGCTAAATGAAGTCAGTGAACTTGAGTGATGATATGGCCACTGGATATGTTTAGAAGGGAGGCAAAGCTATCAAGTAATCTCTTAGCCTGTGAAAAAAGCTAGAAAGGCCAAATCTACATTATTTCTTTAAATTATTTTATTTTCTTTTACTTTTTTTTTTCCCCTTCAGCCTATGGTTTTGGCATATTGAGGTAGAATCTTCTTCTTGGGCAAATAGGTTGAAGTGCTTTCGCTGCAGCATTCCACTGACACATAAGATGCACCAAAATCTCTTTGACTGGGAATAATGATTGATGATGTGCTTATTTGGGACAGAAATTATTATGTGTTACAAAAATCTTTGCAATGCATGCCAAGCAAAAAAAGAAACCTTAAATTGAGTGAGAACTAATATCCAGTTGGGATGAGTAAGACTGGTTATTTAGGAAACCTACCATGATTTGTGCGTCGTGACGAAGGAATTCGACTGAACATCAGTAAGGTAACTGGACAAGTGGAATGGCTTCAAAAGAGAGAGGCCACCCAGAGATTCACAGCCCCATTACTATTTCTAAGCAAACCTATTCCCTGATTTATTATAAATATTCCACTGAGCATGTTGCTAGGGGATGATAGTGAGCAGTCCTGTGATTACAAGGGGGAAGACTCAGGGGACAGCCACAGAGGAACTCAAACTAATTTTTCTCCACTTAAGAAGGAGTCCAAACTGAGACAAGTCAATGTGGATTAGAGACTGCACTTCTGGAACAAGATGATCTAGGGGTATATCCTTTTGACACACAGATTTGACTGCAATAGAACTATATTCAGACTGCTAGTTATTGGATGGACTTAGGAGTGGTTTCATATATAAGTTTATAAATCACTTGAGGTAAAAACAGACCGTATTACCACATGTTTCTGTGTGATAGAAACTACTTCACAGGTCACACTTTAGCCTCAGAAAGTGTACATTTATCATGAAATTGATAAAATAAAAGCCTTCAATTTGAAAAGGGCATGATTAGAATATGCATGATTATGAGAGGAAGCAGGAAGCTGGTCTATGAGGACTCTTTTCAGGGAGATCCTTGCCTAAGCATAGATTTTTACAAAGGTGTTGGAAGTGAAATGGAACATGCTGAGATCAGGAGGGTATCTCTAGGTGGTGTCAAAATGTCCCTGTGCTGACTGTTAGAGAAGTGCTAATGGAATTTTAAATAATCTTTTCTGCTCCTTTGGGCTCATGATGTGTAGCTTTCTTTGCTCCAAGGACCTGAGTACATTATCAGAGTTTAAGTATTAACAGGTTTCTAAGAAACAGAATGCTGATAAATAAACAAGAAGTTGAAACATCAGGAAGATCTTGCTTGCATTTGTCTGTATTTGATTCATCATTTTGGATTACATTGGTTTTTTTATGAGAAAGGTTTTGTTTAAATTTAAATGGCTGTTTGTTACATATCAGAAAACAACCACTTATTGAATTTGTAGTATATTCTCCCTTCCCACACACACAGGATTCCAGATGAATTAATAACCAATTGTGTTCAGCAGTCCATAAATTTCTACTCTTTTCAGCCAACCTTTTATGAATATTTGCATGGGTTAGCAGAAATAGTTTGGTTATGAGAATATATTCTGGAGCGTTTAACAAATGTATTCACATTGAATATTGTTGCAAAACATCATACATCTCACTGCACAGAGATGATGTTAGAGACTTCAGGGCAGAAGAACAGAGGTTTCAGTGCCAGAATGTAATGGGTTTCTTGAACCAAAGGTGGTTAACTATGGTTAGCCAAAAGTACTATATATCAAGAATGATGAATAGGGCAGAAAACGAAATCCAGGAATGTACAATAGTTGCCATTAATGTCTCCAAGCATATTTCAGGCAAATCCATGGGACTGCTGCTGAGAGAATAAGTTGATCTTAACAATGCCCTTTCTTATAAGCACTCATGATGGTAAATGCTCTCAGAAGAGAATTTTAGGAGTCACTGGCTTTCTGTTTCTTGAGAACAAATATAAATCCAATGCAGCCCTTAGAAATGGAAAGCCACAGGAACTGAGGGTAGAAAACTCCAGAAATTTTCCCACTTAAAGAGTTGGTTGGGCAGCCTCATGAGCTTCAGAGTGCATGGTGACACTGTGATGGTAAACCACAGGGAACAAAGGTGATTGCTGCTAACAGAGATCTCAGATTCATCACTACAATCTGCTAATGTCTCTAGGGAATTCTGAGAGTTTACCCTCTTCTATAGAAGAGGTAGAAGAGAGGTAGAAGGTAGAAGAGAGTCTTCTCTTCTATAGTTTTTGATTTATTCTTTACTAATTGCTTGAATTCAACTCTGGTTTCGTCTGAAACATTTGCTTTTCTTATCTAATTTTCCAAGATTTAAAAAAAATCTGATGCGCAAGGGGATATAATTTAGCTACCAAATCCAGTGGCTGGGTCTTTTATGACCCAGCCCATGTCCTATGGCTAATGCCAGAAAATACTATCACTCCTTTGTGTTACACTGCAAGGTCTAAAATGCTGAAAGAATATTGTCTTTCATTAAATTAAACAATCCTTCAGCATCTCCTCAGGTAAGTCATATAAGCAGTAATTTTATGTACAACATTAAAGGCTGAAATACTCACTTTGCAGTTCGGGGTCTTTGCCCACCTTCCAAACTCTAATAGGGCTTGGGTAATCTATTTATCTACCCCAGTATTACTGGTGCCCACTCACAGAGTACTACTGGTTTCATAGTACCATAAATATTTATGTGAATGAACTCTTAGTAATTCCTTTGGCACATCACGTCCCTTTTCAACAAAGCAATGTGCCTATCTGGAAAAAAAAACCCAAAACCAGTCAGGTTTAAGTCTTCAGTGCTGTTTTGTCTGTGACAGTTCTCAGATGCAAATAGCTTTGCCTAGAAATATTTAAAAATATTTTCAAGATATGTTAGGATAATTATTGCATATCAAACATTCCTGGATTATTGATCAGTATTTTTAATGTAATGAGACAGCTGCAGTATTTTCCAATTTTTTTTTTTTTAAAGTGTGCCTTCATGGTCTACTGCAGAAGCCTGAAATCTCATTCTTTCTGTATGTGTATACATTCACCCTTAAAGAAAACCTTTATTTTTAAATAAAGTGTAAACCAAACATTCCAGTCAAGAACTGTACCATTATATTTCTAGAAATTAAAAAATTCAGATGTTAATAGAAGAGAGGAAGCAGTTTCACAGTTAAATTGCACCTTCTTAATTAAAATACTTTTCATTTGCCTCAATTAGTTACTTAAGACTTTTGATGACTTCTCATTTTTTCATTATGAGCAGTGAGAAAAGTGACTTTGTAGAAGCTCTTGCATGTCTTTACTTCCCATTTGTCTTTTTCAAGGCTGAAGAGCGCTAGATTTCTCCTCAAACATAGGTTACCCCATGCTTTTCATTCTTATTGACATCTTTTTCTATATTGTTTCTAGGTTTTGGTTTGGTTAGTTTATGTTGGGGTATTTCTGAGAAGAAGTCATCAGAACCTATACAGAATCCTATTCTCCTGGTTCCTAGAGCTTACCTAAGTAACAGAAGCTCTTTTGTCAGAAATGTCTACAGCAAATACTAACCCAAATTCTTTATCCAAGTCACTGTGTAGGCCTGCATATTTCAGAGTAGAAGTGGCTGGGTATAAAAAGGAAGAAAAGAGCAGAGACTCTTTAATTTAGAGGGATGAAGCAGTGTGAAACTCTGACCTAGGAAGTACATTCTGGATTAGAATTATAGAAGTTGTTACCTTTTTTTTCAAATGTTACTTGGGGCTGCTGGAGGAAGGTTCAGTGGTTGAACCCAAAATAAAGAAGTACTTGCAGTCAGCCCAAAATCAAATTTTTGTATGAATTGAAACAAATAGTCATTGCCAGTAGGAATGCTTAAACCCTTATGGAGCAAATGCAATTTCTACAGTCTGATCTCAACAGCAAAGGTTCCCAACAAAAATTCACCTTTTGCACCATATGCTTACATGACCCATGGTAACCCCACATCCTGTTGCTGTGAATAAGAATAAAGGCTTCCCTATACATGTTTCCTTTCTTCCTGTTTCTGAAAGTAATGGGATGTTGTTTAGCAGCAAATCTAATTTGGATGTGATTATTGCTGTTGAGAGAATAAGTGCTGGCTGGCTGGGTATGGAGCCAGAAAATGTTTCTAGCTAAGAGCAAGATGGGACTCAGCAACTCCATGCCCTTGATAAATAAAAAAATAGAAAGTTTTGAGACAAGGTGTCTCTCACAGGCATAAAGAAAAGACTTTTGCCTGTTGAGTACTGAGTATACCACTGGGTTGTTACAGTCCCTAAGGACCTGCAAGCAAGTGGGAGAGATTGTAAGAATTTGGTGTTTGCAATGAGAAGTAAGAAAGGCAAATAACTCTCATTTCTTTAAATTTTTATGTATCTGCAAAAGAAGCAGGGGTTTGTCACTTCTTCTGAGGGAGAAGACTGATGCTTTGCTCTGTTCACTGGTACCCATCCTGGCTGTGGTTTGTCTGAAGGTTGGGAAGAAGGACTGAGGCACTGTGTTTACACAGAGATATTACAGCTGTATCCACCTCTGGGCAAAAATGTCTGAATAGGAGAAGAGCAAATAAACACACAATAACAGTGTGTTGGGGCTGAGGAGGAAGAAAATGAGGGAATTGGGATATAGATTGACCTCCCCATGTCTGTCCATCCTTGTAGAGGACCACTTCTGTAAGAGCAACCAGCTAAGTGTAAGATCTTAGGCCCTGATAAGTAAATTATTTAACTCCATCCTGAAATTCCTCAGATTGCATGCAGTCCCCAGGTTCCTTGGAAATTTTCTTTGGCATAATTTTTAATGACAGTAGGGAACAAGTGCAAGACAAAGTGAATGCAACAGAAGACTGGCAGAGTTTGCACTCAACAGTTTGTATAACCTGAATGATTCTGGAAGTCATGTTTCACTTTATCTGGAGAGGGTTTGCTCTGTGTCTGTCACGATCTCTCAGAATTGCTCACCTCTCCATTGTGTGCTGGTATCACTACCAGCAACAGAAGTAATTTATTCTGCAAAGAAACCATGATCTGTGCTAAGCCAGTACCTGTTCCTGTACATGCCTGGAGTTGTAGCATGACTGAGAACCCTCCCCCATTTAAGTTGAAATGGAGGGTGTTCAGTAAACCTCTGTGGGACTCTGTTGCTTATAAAAATAAGAAAGCATGACTTATGACAGAAATTTTTATTGCTGAAACAAATTCTTTAACTTATAAAGGTTATGAAAAACTCACCATTGAAATTATTTAAGTAACTCTGCTGGAAATCCTTTCCCTTTAAAGATTTGAGGCCAGAAAATTGGATGCAATTATTAATTTTTTTTTTTTTGGAAAAAAAAATCACCTAGAGAAAGCAAGTATCCTTGTGAAAACTTGTTAGTTTTGTTTATTTTCCTTGCCAAATCCCCAATTTTCTATCACATAGTTTCAACAAATTTTTTTCTGAAAGCTGAAAGACCAAGAGAGATCAAATGAAATCTATGAAGCACTCTTAAAATTGAGAGGAGGGGTAAAATCCCACAAAGAAAAAAGATGTTGTTTGGACCACAAAATAATACTTGGGGTGATTACTAAGACTTGTATGTGTCTTGCTGATTTGCTCTGAAACTGCTAAAGAGCTAATGAAGCAAAAATTCAACTCAAACAGTTTAATCTACAGCTGACAGAAAAAATACTTGGAGTAAAATATTTCAATATAAAATGGCTTTTTTTTTGCCCAAAACCAGAATTTTCAGGAAAAGTTTTCAGTTTCTTCTAAATTTTCATCTTTTTTTTATTGGAAACACATATTTTGTTCTTCTATTAGTATTTTTTTCCTCCCTCCCTGCACCCTACCTTCTTTTGCCTCTGAATGTAATGTAAAGACTAATATCTAGGGACCGTTCACTCCTGAAATTTTCTTTAACATTTTGTTTTCTTTGTTTTGTTGGGGGGGGGGGGTTGTTTGTTTTTTTCTCAGCTTTGAAAAGGCTTCTAGGTTACAAATAGAGAAAATTTTGAAAATTCGCAGATTGGATTTTCTGCTGAATAAAATTAATGTTGTCCAAAGAAAAAGAATGGGCTCAAAAATTAAAATTTAATTTAAAATCTGACCAAATCTTCATCGTTCAAGCCACATATGAATGAACAATGTCAAAATGTTTTCTCCAGACCATCAAATTATTCTGTTTTCCTGCACACTGCAGACCACAGCGTATGACCAGTTATTCCTGCTTGAGCTTAGTTTCTGTGCCCAACAAAATGTGGAACTTCTGGGACTGCTTGTGGAACTTCTGGGACTGCTTCTGGACCTCCCTTTTGTTTGTGAGCTTTCCAAGGTTGGCAGATGCTGTCAATTACCACTTGAAACTTGACTGATAATCTTCCCACTGTGCAGCAAAGACTGAAGAGCTATAGAGATGCTCTGCAAACCTCACAAGGCACTCACAGGAATGGTTGAATTTCCATGTAGACATGTCTGGGCTCCTTCAGAAACACCTGGGTTTGACACCAGGATTGAGGCTACAAAACACAAGGACCTGGGTAGATGCTTAGACATTTTGTCTGTGCTGCACTTCAGTCTGCTGCAGATAACCTCCTGCCTGAGGCACCTTAGGTCTTTCTGTACAGCTTTTCTCACTGTTGAACAGAGGTATCTTTAGATATAAGCTTAAATATTTTACTGACTCTAGACTTCAATTAATGTGAAATATCAATCAGAGGAGTCAGTGCCTCTGGGAGCACAATCAAGTGGCCTAATCCACGGACTGAACGCAAATGAAGCATTGAATGCTAGCTGAACATTTGAAGCAGAACCCCAAAGAAGGATAACAAATAGCTGCTGGTCTTGGGTGAAAACAGGAGTCAGGCTGTGGATGGGTCAGGCTCTCCCTGAGGTCTCACTGCAAAATCTGAAGGTTTACCAAGTCTTCTAACCTGCCAGTTGGCAAGCACCTGATGTCCCACCGTGACAGAACCCACTGGCATTGGTGTGAGAAACTCTGTCCTGCTCCCCTTGGCTGCGAATGACCTAGGTGTTCTCCCTTACTGTTTTTTATTTGAGAATGGATCATGGAAAGCCTGGGAGAAGAGTCAAGGGGCACTGAGATGAGAGACAATGGAACTGGGTTATGATTATGAAAGAAAGAGGCAAGATTTTTTTGTGGTATCCTGAATTTTAAAGGATGTGTGCACGAAAAGCGTGTCAAGAGAAGGCAACAAGTAACTGTGCAATTAGGAAGAAGTCCAAGAATTAATCTAGATTTTGAACAATATATGAACAAGGATATGAAAGAAAACAATTCAAAGGAGTAAGTGAATCAAACAGAAGAGCTTTTGGTAGTTTTGAGGGAGGAAAAATATGTAGGAGAAGAGAATTTAAAGCAGAGAAATTTTACATAGGAAAGAAAAGTAATGATTTGAGAAATGTGTGTCAAATTTGATTCAGAAATAATAGCTTTGAGTAGGTGTGAAGGAAAGAAAAAAGATCACAGAGGAAGTGGCAGGGGCTGCCAAAAACACATGGAGATGGGAAAAGAATCAGGAGCTCAGAGAAGTAAAACAATGAATTGTGAAGAGGAGTATTTTGGGGTGAAAGGCATGCCATGAAACAATTCTTCTTTTTTTCCCTCTGTTGTTTGTTTGTTCCACTTCAGATAATCTGATCTTTCTCTCCCTGTCCATGCTGTTGTACCTCTGGATTTGCTGGTTTGATAGCCATCCCTATCACTAGAGGATTTGGTGTGCAGAAACTAGAAGGATATGACTGTCCACAGTGTCATCTGTGTTTGCTTAGCTAACAGGGCAGGAATCAAGCCTAGACTGACTCTAGCAAATTAAGCTATTCTAGGGAATGTTCCTGAGAGCTGAAGACCATTTTTTGCTACGAAAGTTTTAGCATGGATGCTGGCAACACTCGGACCCAGGTCAGGTAGCCCTGTCCTAGATGATTCCCAAATATGTCTCGGGAGTTAGTGCATGCCAAGGGCAGCTCCCACTAGGCAGTTTGGATGCACTTGCCCCAGTTTGGCAGGTAAAGGAAGTGAATGGGATTGAGGCAGCCTGTCCTGTGCCAGATGTTGCTGTGGGCCAGGGAACATTCCTCAGCACATTTAGTTTACTAGCATGGATGCAGCCAGAGTGCATTGTTTCTTTTCTTTAAAAGAGGGGATGCAGTTGCTCCTTAGCTTACAGCAAGGCCACCTTCCTTTACATAGAAAAAGGTAAAGAGATAGAAAGCTTCTGGAAGAAACGTGAAAGGGAAGAGACAAGATACACACAAAACAGTAGAAGCACCTCCAAACAATGGAACAATGGGAAACTACAAAACTAGAAGTGCATGTATAAATCAGGGGTGGGGAGAGGAACTAAACTAAAGCTAGAGTTGTATCTGGATATGCTGGAACCATTGCCCACCTGATGAAAGTATCAGTGCGGTATTTGTACAGGTGATAGTATTAAGCACTGGGACAGAATATCAGAGGTGGGAGTGGACAGTGTTACTTGTTTATCATCCTCTGTAATGGCTGTGCTCATGAAAGCACGTGTAGCAAATTATGCTGCAGTAGGCAGAACATGCAGTCTAGAAGCAACATGAATCTAGTGGGAAATATGCAAATGATGAACCTGCAGATTGAGAGATGATCTGATGGAGGTACTTGGACGTTAGGTACAACTAGACCTGGAAGTAAGTACACAGCTTTCAGGTCTTCCTTCACTTCCTGCTAGCATTAGTTAAAGTCCACATGTTGATGAAAAATGCTTCATAAAATTATAATTAAGGTATTTAAAAATGTTTTTGTTTTACTGGCTTACCTAAATTGTACCTTTGCACCTAAATCCAACCAGTCAGCTAACAGAAACTGTTGATTAAAAACAGCTTTTAATGTCAATACTCTGTCAGTGAATACAGTCTTCTGTTGTGCCAGAAGTGTTGCTTTGCTCTGTTAGCAAGGAGAGTCTACAGGAAGATCCTGCATGTTTGCAGGACATTGGAGAGTTTAACAATGGAGCACATATGGTGCTGTGATCTTGTCCAGTGAAATCCTCTGGCCTTGTGTTCTCCATCTGTTTCCATTCAGGTCAAATGCACATGCTTCTCATTTATTACTGTCTGTCATTTGCATGACAGGAGCTCTGAGAGGCCCCACACCTGTGGTCAGCTCCTGCTGATTCTAGGTATTGTGCAGAGATTCATACTTACTCTGTTTATAGCACAAATGGCTGGGACAAAAAAGGGGATGAAGTAAAGGGCTTTGGCTGGAAGATCAAGAGCTCCAATGCAAGTAGATTAAGATGAAATCCTGTCCTCATGTCAATAAGAGTTTTGCCATTCATTTCCATGTGACCTGGATTTCTACTCTGGCTGACTTGTCCAAAGTTGTAGAGGAAGTCTGTATCAGAGACAGGAATTGAACTTTGAGTCCCTTGTCCCATGACGTCGCCCTTCCTGATGAAGGGGTGGGGTGAATGGATCTGCACTGTGCATGGTTCTCTCAACAAAATTAATGGAAGTTTTGCATGTTGAGGGACTACAGGCTTGATCCGTTTGTTCCTTGTTCATCTTTTCCATTTGCCTCTTGGTAGAACCTCTGAGTTCTGAATGTGTGAGATGAGTAAACTTAGCAGGTTCACAAAGAAGGCACATATGAACCTTCTACAGCCTGAATGAGAGCTTAAGGTTGGAAGGAATCCAAAACCTCAAAAGGAAATTCAGCTGAAATGACCAACTTTTGCCTGGTTTGGGGTCAAAACTCAGGGAAAACAACACTTCAGATGGTTTCTATATAAAAAAATATGAAGCCACCCAGGTTTATAGAAAACCACTTCAAATTTTCTTACTGTGCAGCCAGGTTCAGAAAGAAAGTATGGAAAATTGAGCAATACTGCTCAAGTTCCAGATTGATGGCACGGATTCAAAATATTTTAAACCTACTGTACTCTAGGTTCATTTCACTTTCAAAGCTTGGCAGGAATCCAGCAGCTACCTCAAATGGTATAGTACCAAGATACTTACCAGACATTTGTAGTCTTCTCCACCAAACCATTTGCGAAGCCTTTTTTTTTTTTTGGCATTTACATTTAAACCTCAGGGACTCGTGTTGATCCTACCAGAAAACTCATGACTTCCCGTGTTCCTTGGAGTTTTATTCTCAAGAATTTTAATTTCAGACAGGTCCACCCAACAAAGGAGACAAAATGCTAAGGTCTAAACTAAGTACAATGCAAGAGTTCTCCTTAATGATATGCCATCAGCCTACAGTCCCTGTAAAAAGACAAGACTGTAGAAATGCAGCAAATCATCAATTTTGGTAGATCTAGACTTCATGAAGGCTTCTTTTGCAGCAGTTGTCAGTTGTCAGCTTCATCTTCAGTACTATGTGAGAGCCTTGTTTTCATGGTGAAATGAGACAATAGTCCTTCCTGTGGACAAAAATATGTTTGCTAAAACTAAATGGTGTTAGATAAGGGTCTGCATCAATGATGTATTGGACACTTACACAGAGCAAAAGCCTGGAGAAGAACGAACCTCCTAAGAGAAAATGGTCCTGATTCAAATCTCACTGAAAATATTTGCACTGTTTTCCTCTTAGAATTTGAGTACTGTGCTTAAGCCTGAACTAGATAGTCACTAGCTTGGAATAAAGTCAGGTGATGATTTCAATGAAGCCTTTCTTCTTGGGAAATTCTGATGATGATGACACTTGAAGGAAGCATTCGAAACAAAAAATAAGAATTTGAATTCACTGAATGTATTTAAAAGCTCTTTTCTAATTGAAAGCTTTTAAGCACAGATGTGCTGGAAGTATCTCAGGTAGAAGTTCTGTTACCTCTGGTTCCAGTGCTGCCTGTTATCCATTATGAACAGAGAAAAACTACTCTTCACAGCATATGAGCAATGCTGTCATCACAAATGTGAATCAGGATATCATGAATAAGCTTAGTCCATGAATAAGCTACAAAAAGCAGATAACACAAAAAGTAGCTTCTCTCTAAGACAACACATTACACACTCAGTGTGTTTTTAGCTGTCCTCTGGTTGCCTGTAGCCTTCTCTAAACCAAGAACAAAGTTTTCATAGAAAATCAATGTTGTTTTCTACTCTACAGAATTTAAAGTCTGCTAACGTAAACCATGACAATTATGCGAATAACATTCCTTCTGATAGTCTCTTTTATAAGGATGAGAAACAAAATTGAAATGGAGGAGAGAAAAAAAAAAAAGAGGGATATAAACTGCAAGTAAACTAGATAACACCTAATCCATGAGAGAAGAGGGCCCATTTTACACCGTTTTACAATGTTTGTCTTGTGTCAGCTAATACGGATTATTATTAATAATCCATATTATTAATATTAATCATTATTTCCCAGGGAATTACCTGCAATTAAATCCTACCACTACTGCAAAGGAAGAATTTTGTCCAACCTCTGAGAGTGATAAGTGCTTAGATAAGAGAAGTTCTGATTTCATTTCAGTGCTACCATCTGGTGGGCAAAATGCAGACAGTAAAAATCCCATTGCTGTAACACTGGAACATTCTGATACAGTGAGTTTTTGTTTTACTTTGTGAAGGAAACATAAGATATTATTAAAACAACTTGAACATCTGGTTTGGGGATAAAGTCATTTTGCGGTGTTGCTGCCAACCTTCAGGGCCAAGTGCAAAGAGAACCTTCCTTTCCAGACTCTCTATAATGCATAACACCAAACTAAAATTTCATGTCCAACACAAATTAAGAACAAAATATACCGGAGCTGTATCTGTACACATCTAGGGAAATTCTGCTGATAGCTTGAAAGCCAGAGAATTGTATGAGATTGAAGCTGCAGAATTTTAAAAACGAACAGCAGGGAAGAGGAGTCATGTTTATTTTATTATGGGTAAGTTAAAGACAAAGTTACATCAGGCATTTTGAGGAAAAGAAATAGGAAGGAAAGCCACTAGGAAATCTATGTGATTAGTTATTCAAAGGATCTGTTAAGACACCATAATGAAGAGCAGTGCTCTTTTCTTTGGTACACTTAGAACTTACACTGTGAAGGTAGAAGTAAGGGTCAGATCTAATCTTCTCCAACTACTGCCTGAACTTTTGATATCTGGGAGAAAAGGGACTAATTGTTCCAATTTTATTACTTACTTTCAAATGAATCTAGCCCAAAACCTCAAACATTTATGCAAACTTCTTGCCTGTTAAGATGTGCGTAACTGTCATAACCACAACACTTCAATTTTTACAAAACTGAGGGAGTTTTGCTGAAAAAATTTCTTCGGGGTAGAAGTTCTGGTGTAATTTAACCTTAGTATGGCTGAAATTTTACCCTTGGCATTCTTCAGCTTTCTTATACTGTCATTTTCTCAGATGTAAATAAGAACTAGCTACTGATGTTTCAAATGCTTCTAGTCCCAACTCAAATGCTCTTTTTGGCCATCTGCCTGCCTGCAAAAGTGAACTTTCTTTTAAAAAGTGATTGAAGTTGTATTATACCATCAGGGATTGCAATCACTTTTAACCTGGCATAAATCTATTAAAAGGAAACCCAGCTAACAAAAATTATTCAATAATGAGGTTTTTCAGCAGGTGTGAATACCAATCTCTTAGACTGATATATTCAATCCTTCGATTTAACTTGGCAAGCTTTATATTAAAATCTTCAGTGATTAAATGCTGATATTTTTTTGAGTCTTGGTTAATGTAAATCTACTACTTCAGAAGGTCAGCCAGTAGGTGACTTAATGCCTCTAAGAACTTCCACTAATGAGTACAACAGTAATTCATGATCATTTCAACCTTGGTAACAAGGTTCACAGAGATCTGGTCAAGCATTCCAGAACTCCAGCTTCATCGGGAAATTTGTACTGTGGTTGAATGAGAATAAATAACCTTCCCTGAGATTTGTCTCTTATGTTGTTCTACTGACTTCCTGCCAGCATGTCAGCTAGAAAAAATATTCATTTCTTCCAGTATAGATTAAAGTTATTTCTATTTTTCCTGCTACACACTTGGCCCTTGACTTAGAAGTGATAGAGATCAGATGCAAGAAAGACTGAGATGAGTTACTGTGTTATACCTAAAGAAATTGAAACCATTTTTGCCTCTTGATAAAAAATATTCCTGAGATTTCTGAGGTTTAAGCCCCTCTACATATTTTATGATGAAAAGGTGAATAAATAATAGAAATTCACAGATTTTCATTTCAGAAGAACTGAAAGAACAACTGCTGTTCTTTTAATCAGGTTTCCTACAGCAAGCACTTCAAGCGAATATGGAAGTTTGTGGAGTTTGTGGTGTGTTGTGGTTTCCTTTATTTTAAAATGCAAGTGCATTCTCTTTTGAGATATCTCTTTTTTGCAGTACCCCAGAAAATCAATGATTCAGTGATTGCTCCCATTAAGACCTTCTATACAGAGGAAATGACACATGCTGGCTCAGAGATGCTGCTTCTCTCATACGTGCCGTTCTGTATTTTCTGAGGAGCAACACTGATCAGAATATCTTTTGCCAAATGCTGAGCTTGAGAGGAGCTCTGGGAGTTTGATACAGGGTACTTTCCCTTCTCTTTAAAGAGTTAACTAGGCATTTATTGTCAGAGATAGGCTACTGGCCTTAGCAGAGCTTCTCTGAGACTGTGCTTGTGTTTATTAGCGCGCACATATGAGGCCCAGTTACTGTTTTCCTTTATTGCAAAACCACCTCAAAACCCATGAGCCCAAAAGAAGAATTGCTTCTAGTCTAATATGGCATGGAGCAGCTTCTCTGCCTCTCTCCCTGGACAGAGACTTCAGTGGAATCTGGGGGTCAGAGTCAGCGGTACTGGCTCTTGGATCCAGCTGAATTCCGTTACCATATGCCCCAGCTCCCATGGGGATGGAATCTTCCCTGCTTGAGAGGCAAATTATTTTGGATCCCCCTTTATTGACTTATATTGAATCTTCCCCTTTTACTTCAAGCCCCTCCTTTATAATCCCGTCCATAAATTATTCCCTAGAAAATGCTTTATTTAACATATTTTTTTCATTTTGATTGCTCTGGTATCTTTTAGAAGGAGATCTAGTTCAGATTTGAGAACTTGACCTGGATAAATTTTCCTTCCCCTCCTCAGCATTCAGTAACCCTACTACATATGTGCACATACATTTTTTTATTCATTGGCTTTGAGTTAGGACAGTACATGTCCAGGGAAAAGACATAAAAACATGGCCAAAAGAAAAGGATGAAAAGAAAGCTGCAAGGGTTTCTTACTCAGGCTTTAGTGCCTTTTGAGGAAAATTCTTTTTGACATTTTTTCACAGTTTTTGGCTTGTGCTTTGTGGTAGTTTGCAATGACCATTTTGAGGTAAATAATCCTTTGGAGAACATGACTGGAAGGATCTCCATGTCATGATAAGGTGCTGGTAGGAACAATATTTCTTTGAGATGATCTAGGAGGTCTGCTAGGTTTTCTGTTGCATTATTCAATTTTTTTCTGATGACCCACGCAGACAGGTGCATGAAATTTGTTTTGGGCTCTGGGTTCCTATGGAAGACATGATTGTCACCATTGGAATGACCTCCTTAAGTTTTTTTGGCCTTCCTAATTGTCTTCATTGCAGACTACTGGCCTTGTTGCTGTGTCCATGTCATTAGATGTACTCATAGAGTTTCTTACTTCCTCCATAGGGGGCCCAAGTGGGTTTTTAAACTGAGAGTAGCAAAGATAGAGCCCCGCAAATACTGTGTAATTTTTGATATGTCTAGCAATACTAGATTTGAGAGAGGCAATTTCCTGTATTTAATGTTTTAGCATGCTGAGTGGTGAAGTAATGACTATTTTCAATAACAGAAGTTGTTTTTTTTTTTTTCCAGTGGAAGCTCATTCCCTTTTCATACAGCAGCTGCTTCCTACAGGGTGACTTTAGGGCTGCAGACATTACAAAGAGGTATTGAAAGCGACAATGGCTGGATGTGCTTCAAGTACATCGGAATAGAACCCTACTGGCCCTCGACATGCCTGGTATGGGTGGCATGGGATTAGAGGATGGGGAGTGGTACTCCTATTGGATCTGAAGCTGGATCCCAAGAGTACATCTGTTCTGGGCTTTTGTTACTTATCCATGCATCAGCAATAATTTCACATATATTCTGCCAATTCCCCAGGCTTGTCTGGTTGTAGGGTTCCTTCCGCCAGATTTTTCCGCCTGTCTTCTGGCGGCCTTCTCTGGGGGATCACTCCCACATCCTTTATGTCAGAATGGATAACAAGGCACTTACCTCAGTAAGCCAGCAGAGTCTATCCAACCTTTCCCTGCAGGCTTTGCCTTGGATAACGAGGGGGATTGTCTCTGGCAAAGACTAGTGTCTTGTGATACAGTCCTTTTAAAAGCTGTGGTGAAGTAGGGTTTACGGTGATACTGGCTATTGAGAATGTGTTTTCTCTGGTGCTAATAGAGTTGTTTTTTCCCTCCTTCAGCTTTTTGTCTCTTAGCAATACTATCCATTCATTTTATGAACATATGAATCCTTTCATGGCCAACAATGACGCCTATCGTTATAACATTTGATCGTGGACAGCAGAACAGAAAGTGAAAATAATATCCTCCCTATAGAAATTTTAAGGATTTCAAGGGAGATGTGTGAAAAATACAGATTAGAGAAGAAGCTTCCTGAAGAAGTAGCTGGCTTTCCAAGCTTTTGTTATTGGTGCAGTATAGAATAAATGGCACTATATCACCAACTTTTTGACCAACTTTTTGCTGCTGTATTTTGAATAGTAACACAGCCTAATGAGTGAAATTCTTGGATTCCAGTACTAGCTTTTTCAAGACCCAGTAGACTCTAGTGAAATTCCTTTTTCTCTTGGGTTTTGTTTTGTTTTGTTTCTTTTCTATAGTATTAAGCTATGGAGACAAGCATTTCACGAGACCTATGGAGCACATTCTAACAACTTTTCTGAGTTTTACATTACACATCAGCTCTATATATG
>VYXD01007119.1:1688119-1733754 GCA_013397195.1 Hylia prasina
GACAAGGGGGGGGAGGGGTGAGGACGATAAGCCAGTCTCATTTAGAAGGCTTAATTAAAAATAAATAGAGTGGGTAAAAACTGCTTCTGACTTTACTGGACCTGGGATAAGGATGATGAATATACAGTATTTCCAGTATAAATCCTCCTATATACCTATATTTTAGACATAATGTCTTCATTTGTAACAGGATTTGTAATAGGATTACTCAACAGGTCACAGATAACTGTAAGACAGCAGACAAAACTGCAAGCAAACAACTAAAAAAAAATCAAAAGACCAAACCATAGACAATACATTTCTGTAAAGGCAAGATAAAGTTCAAAGAGAGACCTCAGACTTTCATTTATGGGAGATTTATGACTGTACTGGAGAAATATTTAAATATGACAGTTCCCTTGTTTATGGGCAAAATATCATGTTCTCATGCAGATAAATAAAATGCATTTCAATATTCTTAAACTAGTCTTTGTTTATATGAGTTTATTCCAGAATTCAGACTAAAGATAAGGATTTGCTACTGCAAATAACTAAAGATTAATCCAGATGTTGATTTTGTTTCTTAGAAGAGTAGAAATAAGATTTATTGAGAGCAGTGCAGCTGCTGTTGATGGTTTCTTATCTTTGGTATTACATTTTGTAATGTGTGGCAGAGATGAAAGCAGTGAATGGAATGGATGAATGATATTTCATTAATTGGTATGGAGTAGTTAGTGAAAAACATATTTTGTACTGGATTGTGGATAATCTTAAAGTATCCAGCCTCATCTTCACTGTTTCTGTTGAATTATTTGTCCTTATTAAAAATCTGATTTTCCTTATGTCTTTTTCATTGTTATAGGGAAAAACATTATGGTTTTGCCATGTGTTATTCTGCTCTGTAAATCTGAATGTTGTGTTAAACAGTGGGATGGAATGTGAGCCCTTTGACTTTACTATGGATTAACAGATAGGGAAAAACCTGCTCACTCCTAGTGCACAGAAGGACAGCTGCTGGTCACTCATTGTGATTTTCTGGGAACTATGGAAGCTGAAGGCCCCATTCAGTCTGATAGCCAGTTTGTAATCTTGGCTCATATTTGCATAGGAGAAATACCAATAGCCACTCAAGTGAGGCCATCAACAGCAGAGAGTAGGGATTGCAGGGAGAGGAGCACCAAAACTCCACTTACTCTTCCAGAAATTTGAAACCTTTTAATTTCCAGCTTAACTTTAGTCCTAGCCAATGTGCAACCGCTAACATTATTGTTGTCTAGATTTTCAAATTTCTTCTCTCTATCTAGTGTTACACTTCTCCTTACATCTGCCGAACTTACGATCATTGCGACATCCAGCAGCTTTTGATTTGCTGGGCTGAACAACAGGTTGGTTTAGGTCTTCTTCTACAAGGCAAGTTGTGATCAGCTGTGTGGCCTTTCTCTGTACCTGCTTCATTTTCAGTACATCTTTGCCACACGTGGGTGGTCACAATTGTATTGTGTTCAGAGTGGAGGCTTGCCAAAGCTTTCTGGAATGACAATAATGCTTCCCTTTCTTTAGAAAGGCATGCTAAAGTCATAGCTGTCATCTTCTTTGTGGCTGCATTTCATTAATGACTAATCATCACCTTTTCCCCCCCTCTGTCCTGTTAAAGCTGTCCTAACTAGATCTGCAGCTATGCACTGTAGCTAATAAGATAGATATTTTTTTCTTTTGCAAGGCAGTGCTTGGATATTCCCATAAAAGTTTCAAAGACAAAGTTCATTCTCTTCACACTTTTTAGGCAAAATTCTCTGGCTCACTCTGATCTCAGTAGCCAAATGGCTCAGATGTAGCACTTACAGGTAAAGAGTTAACAAGTGAGGTTGGTTTTGTGGTAGTTTTGTGGTGTTTTTTCCCCTTTTTCATGCTTTTCTGTGATTATGATGAGAGTTTCAGGGATTAAGATGACCAGAGTCATCCTGTGTCAGATGGTCCCACATCTTGATTGACAGAGAGAAAGGATTCATCAGCTGAGTGCCACGAACACATTTTTTAAGTGATTAACATTTTCCTTGACAGTGCCACTTGGCAACTGTGCTCGTGGCCAGAGCTGGAGCCTGCTTATCCCTACCTCACAGGCATGGAGGAACAGAAAAGCAGAACAACACTCAGGGGTCCCCTCATCTCAGTAGCACATACCTTGAGGTTCCCTGATATCCCAAATCACCACCTGCTTCCTAATGGTCTCCAGTGCCCATCTCTCAAACTCTTAGCTCCAGAATGCCCACTGAAGAGCTGCAGAGATCATAGAATTATATAATTGTTTTTGGATTGGAAGGGACCCTTAATGGTCATTTAGTTCAACCCACCTGATGTGGACCACGTGTTGATTTGTTTTCTCTCTGGGAAACAAATGTAAATCAGTCTATGCTGTTCTCTATATGGTGGTCATGATAGTCACCATAAGCTGGAGTTTGGGACATTTGAGTAGTTGATGCAAACTTTTATCAATAGGATCCGGCACCACCAGTCCTTGATTCCTGGTTGATATAATATCCCAAGGCTGTTTCTCTGTATTTGCAGGGAAGAACTGTCCATGTTACTTCAAGGATTCTTGGGACACTGATTCTTCACAAGGAAAGAAAAGTCACTGGAGAGGCAGACTGGATCTTTTGTCAGTCTCTCAAGACCCCCTTCCCTCTCCCTCAACCTCAGAAGGGCTGCCAGCATTTTTAGGGTGCATCCCAGCCTGCTGGTTTGTATTCTTCTCCAAATAAAGAAAAGCAAGAGGAACCTCCTGGCCAGAACACCTAACAGCCCATAAAGCCAGGCCTGAGGATAGCAGAGGATCAGCAACTACAGCACCTATTTTTCCTTGCCTTTATCTAACTCTTAACTAGTTAGAGGGTTTTAAGACGCCTGGATAATCCTGTGCCCCTGCTTCCAGTGTTAGGATCTTAAAATCCTGACAAACTAAACCCTAGTCAATGTCTTCAGAATAGATTAGGTAGAATGCTCTAGGATTTACTAGAACTCCATTAGGAATACACTAGGGAGTAGAGTTTATCTCCTCACAGCTTAGTGGTACATTAATGCTGCTACTGCTACTACTATAAACACCAATAATCATAAATATTACAGCTTATAAAGTATCTGAAGGATACCTAAAACTGACATAAAACACCATGTATGTTTTGAATAACACTTCATTAACTTTTTCATCTACTTCATGTTCACTTTCCATGGGCATTTGTTGTTGACATTGGTTATCTTGTCACTGTAGCCCAAATTTCTCTCTGAGGCACAATTCTCTGCTTTCCTCTCCTGAGTAACTTGTTTTGATTTTCAGCTTTCCAGTGGGTGGGAAATATGGCCATCAGCAACAAGTGACTCTGCATGGAAGACACATGACTCTCTTTTTTTTTTTGGTAAAACCACTTTGGTGCATAAAAGTGGCTTTACTGCCCTGCTCCCAGTCCCACGATCCCAGAGCATTTGATCAAGCCTCCCAGTGGTTTCTCTACCACCAGAAAGTCCCTTTCATATGCTGCTCATAGCTCCCAAAGGGCTGTTTCTCAAGCTGGAGAGCAATAAAGCTATAAGGTCTTTCCATTTACACTGTTATCTTTCTGCCCTATCCAATGCAGGAACTGGAGCTGAGTGCTGCAGTATTCCCAAACTGCCATCCTCTCTAATGCAGAGCCCTTCCCAAAGGCTGTGGAGCCAGGTGTGAGGCGTGTTTATGTTCCTGAGCTGCTGGACAGTAGTCTTGCCTGAGCTGGCAGGCTGGCCTGGACCATAAGTGTGCTCTGAGAGGCAGGCAATTCAGAAACTCAGGAGCCACTTCTCTGAGTGCTGGCCACAATTCCTGTTTCCCCTGCCAACATGCTTATGGTTTGGCATTTGTAGACACACCACAGCTGTCCAGTTGATAAACTGACACACTCTGGGTGGCCCTCATCTCTTGAGATTTTACAACTGCTGTTTGCTCCACCAGACATGAATTGAAGTCTTCCAAACTCTCCCACAGAGACTTTCCTGGTACTCTGGTGTCAAGTTCAGAACAAGAATCTGGAGCAGACTTTTTATTCCTAGTAACACTTGTTTTCCTACAGTGCTGCTCTCCTTCAGCTCACCAGTGCCTGTGATGAACACGTGTTTCTGTTCACTGGTTTGACCTGCTCAGCAGAAGTCAGAAGTTATTTACAGAACCTTCAATCCATTAGCTCTCTACCCTTGAAGGAAAAAGGTCTGTGTATGCAAAGTGAAACTCAGGATTGCAGATCAAATGCGCTGCTGTGCATGGACATTTATTTGGCCCTTGTGACTATTTCTGGTGTTTCCTGCATGCTTGTTGTCCAGGTTAAAGAAAGAGGCATCACCTCCTCATGTACAGTAAAATAACATTGAAAAATACCATATGTGTGCCAGTGTTCTTGAGAAATACAACTTCTGGGCTGTCTGCATGTAATGTGAAGTCTGTAGTAGCTTTCAGGGAGTGTTATGTGCCTCACATACAACTTTTCCTTTACTCACATATTACTCCTGGCATATGTAGCTACTTCATCTAGTAAAAAACTAAGGGGAAAAAAAACCCAAAAAAACAACAAACACCAATAGGAGGTGATGTTTCAAGTGTAGGGAAAGGAAATAGTTTTATATTTTTAGTTGCCACCATCAAAATCTTGTCAGGCTGGTTCTTTTCCAGCTCCACATCATGCCATTCAGGTAGGTAGCAGTGAAATAAATTTACAGGTAATTCTCATTTAATGCCAAAAGGATACTGTGGTGGAGCAACTGTTGGATTGCAGACAGAAGGAGAGGTATTTATTTCCTTTTGCTTCTTCAGTAGATTCATTGAAATGTGTTAGCTCAGCTGTGTGCAGATATACTGATGTAATCAAGCCAGGTGCATGCACAGGATTTTCTGAGAGGAGGTGGAGATGAGTCTGGATCATGTAAAGAGGAGCTGGAGAACTGTGCAGGATGTTTAAAGGTCACAAGGATGTTTAGCATTTTGTATTAGACATGTGAGGAAGAAAAATAGTACAGGGGTAGAGTCATTAAATAGCAAGAAGGGTACAAGTTGGGCATTTCAATGTCCAGAATTCCAGATTATGTATGGTGCAAGGAAGAGAGGAGGGGACTACGCTCCTGAGTTTTGATAGAAAAGGTTAAAGAAGCTGAGCTTCTCATAGGAAGGGTAGGGAATTGAGTAAGGATTATTCAGGGAGCATTTTACTATGCCACTTGAACCCAACCAGATTTTTTGGTAGGCGAATATTTGTTTCAAGTGAAACAGACCCAGAAGCAGCTCTTATAAAATGTCTAAGATTTTGTTGGGTTTTTCCCATCGTTCAAATACTGCATTCTAGTTCAGTCTATTGATTTTCAAGAGAATGTATTTTTTTCTTTGTCTTCTCAGGAGCAGAGAGAGAGCTGGGACAAGGGTGTACAAGACGACAGGCAGATAAACAAGGCTAAGTTTGTAGAGAAGGCTCTTCCTGACTGATTCTTGCCACCAGAGACTTGTACACCATTAAAATTCTTAGATATCTTCTCAGATTGTATAACTGAAAAAGACATTACATAAACTGCCAGCATTTTTCTCCTTTTTCACTTTGAGAACCACCCTTGTGGGACAGTTGTAAGGAATTTAGTGGGGTTGGCTCTAATAAGTTTCTGTGGATAGTACTCTAAAAATATAGACACAGGAGGAAGCAGTGTTGGGTTTTTCTGCTTTTGTTTTTAAACAGTTACAGAATTCTACAAAAGGGATTGAATTCTTTTAAAAAGCTTTATAGGTTACTGTGAGAAACCTTTCAGTTTTCATTGCATTCTGATCCACTTTCAGTACGAAGGAGGTGCTGGCTGGTATTTTCAGTGGAAGTGAGTATGTGCTTTCAGTTTTCACCAAATCCCAGCTGGATTATGTGTTTAATCCACAAAACTTCCTGTGACCTGATAACTGCAAGTTGCTTCAGTTTTGCATTCTTCAAGAGTTCACTGCTTTGACAGAGATTGTTATTCCATCCCTACAAGAAATGGCATGCTGCTGCAGCTTCAGAAAGCCTGCATGTCCAGCCACAAATTCACTGAAAGAGTAGATGAACAAGGAAGAAATTAACGTCCCTCCATGCTGGTCATCAAGGGTGGCCATCACAAATTATTATCACCTTTGGCCACCCCAAGCAATAACTTCTTGTGTTCTCCCTTTCTTCTAGATCACAACTGCTGTCTCTTAATATTAGTGGTATTATCCCAGTAGTCTGGGATAGCAATAATCTGGGATAGAAAAATTTTTTTTTCATAGTTTCAATAAAAGTTTTTTGAGAAAAAATGAAGTCTTGCACGAAATACAGATCCAGTTACTTTAGTTTCCGGGTTGTATGGAGGTCTGAGGTCAGTTCCTCACAAAGAACTGGGATGCAGGACAATGTGTGGTCTCACACAGAGTTTTGGCACTGGGTCACACAGGAAAGCCCTGGCTCATACCTGTCCCTCTTCAGCTGCCTCTCTTGTTCCCTCATGGGGTTGCTCAAAATGAACTGACTTATGCAATGAAAGCTGGTCGAGGTCTCTGTTGGTAAATCCAGTAATACAGGCCTTTGCATAATAATTCCAGGACCAGTGTTTCTCTCCATCTTCCAAGAAATTTGATACCTAGAGATTATGACACCTCTGCAGAGTGACTTTTCCAGAGCACTGTCCATTCCCTGTGCAAATTTCTTCTGTCACTTTATGTCCATAATAACTTTGGAAATAATTTCTTCTCTCCTTTTTTACCAGTTTGGTATTACTAATGTTGCTTCCAAGGTCAAATCTATAGCAGTATTCATTTTCATGAGGATCACTAGTAACATCTTAAACAAATTACCTCATAAATGACACTTTTTGTCAAGGGGAGAATAGTATCACAGACACATACACACACACTGGGAAAAAAAAAAAAGGCTCTTCTCAGCACTCTTCATGTATATTTTTTGTGGCCAAAAACTAGAGTGGGAAAGGAAAAGATAACATCTGAGTTGAGATGACCAAAGTACATAGAGAGAACAATTTAGTCTCTTAAAACAATGCAAGAAGTTAGATTCCAGTAGTAATTCAAGTGAAGGCAGGAGGTTGGGCAAGATCCCAACATCTCTGCAGTCCCAGTGACCCAACCTATCACATGTGATATACCTCACTTCTTTATTTGCTTGTTTATTCTGAATGACTACAAGGGCACTGGATGTGATAAAAAGTGGACAACGTCCTGAGTTCAGCTGGAGCGAGTTAGGATATTATCTTTCTGGAGCTTCTCCCTGCAGTAATGATGATACCCGTTTTGGGGTTAATTTTCTGTTGAATAAGCACGTCAGGTTTTAAGGCACTGGTCCAGACTGTAAACAAGTCAGTCTCTTTGGAGCCTGCTTTGGCAGCTCTGCTGAGGTTGCTATTTGTATTAAAATATTTGCTAACCTATTCTTCATAAAGGCAGGTATGTTTCTGTGAAAAGGAGAGGCAATGTTGACATCTGTCCTCTTGACAGCAGCAGCAATCATATTACCTTGTTATCTCAGCTAGCCCGCCCCCATGCTGATGCCCTAAATAAGGGACTGCTGAAATTCTGACCCAGGGCTCATTACATTTCTGCTCCACACACAATTCTCAGTATCTGTGCAAAATTCAGTCCCATCATTTCAGTGGCACTGAGATCAGAAGAAAGCTTACTGCTGAGAAATCAGTGATAGAAACTTCTGTTATGTAAATTTTAGATGAGCGAGATATTTTCACATGTGGCTGACAAGCAATTTAAAGCACTAAGGAGAGTTCAAGAGGGAGTTAAGTGGTCCATGTAGATATATGGATACTGGAGTAATTTAGATGTATTTAGAATACAGGATAGACAAAGAATTCATCTCACCCCTGAGCTGTTTGGGGCTGTGACTGAATTTTGGTTCTCAGGTCATATTAAGTTTTCTGTAGCAAATCTGGCCCCAGCTCTAATAGATCATTGTCATGGCTCTGTTCACATTAAGAGGTTGGGGAGTGGAAAGAAAACAATCTAAACAATGGAAGACCACCACAATTACTTTAATTGTTTTTATAGTTTACCCATAAAATTGTAGGGACACTTCAGACATAGAAAATGGCATGGACTTGGACTTAGATTTTTTAGCCTAAAGCTTTAGGCCAGTGTCTGTGCCTGCCTTTTTCAATACTCCCATTGATGGCAGTAGTAGATCTAGGTTAAAATGCAGGAAGTTTAGGACTATTATTTATGTTCCAAGAATAAATGAGGTGTCTACAAGAAGAAAAAATACTTGCTTCTGGGGACAGAAGGTTGCTTTCCCTTTAGTATAAATGTGCAATCTGAAGCATAGTAGGCTTTACCTGGTTGAGGGTTTGATCATTCCGTTTGCCATTGGTAGAATAGCTAGCGATAACTTTGCTCTCCTGTTCTCCATTTCTTTTCTTTTGATATACAGTTCAAAGTCTGATGAAGAAATGTGAAAAATATTTGATGCTGTACACACAAAAAAGGAGTTAATTCATGCACTCTGCTGTTTGATTTTTAAGTGATGGGATATATCTATAAGGCACAGAATTTTTCCTTTGAAATAGGTTTTGATTTCTTGATTTTTCAAAGCTGGACTCATCCTGCTCCCACCAAAATGATAAGTCAAGGTTTCCTTTCTCTTCAACAGGAGCAGAGATATATGATGAGCATATGTAGTAGCATTCCCTGTCAAGGAATTAGGATTAAGAATTGCTGCTGGGCAGATCCTGAAGTGATTTATCAGCTGATGAAATTAGATGTGTGTTCACTTTACTCAGAACAGAAGGATCATTTTATATCTGACCCTTTGTTCTGGGGGTTCCTAGTGACTTATTGATATAACTATTACAGGTTAAGTGTACAGGCAAAATTAATTTTGTGGGAAGCGGTGGTGTGCTTGTTACTCCAATTTATATTTTTGGAAATTAAAACAACCTTCAGGGCATTTCAAATCCTTTTCCCATTTCATACCTGAAGGTTGATCTATTTTTTCTGAAGGCATGCTTTTTCTTTTCCTAACAGTATTAGTTGTACTGATGTGAGATACCATCTTTCTTTGCAAACTTAGATATGGGGATTTCTTTAAGATGTGATTGTTATAGATTTTTCTCAGGTGTCAGTCTCAACACAGCTGCCTCATTTTTTTCACTCACTCCTGCTGTTAATTTCAGACCATTTTCTTCTCTCCTTCCCAGTTCTGCCCATTCCTATCCATTATGGTTCCCTTTTGGTAGTCATTATGCTGAACTCCTTTTAACTTTTTTTCCTTATTTGGTGGTATGAATGGGCTTGCTCCACAAAAGACAAGGCACTCTACAGTATTTTTATTATGTGTTTTGGTGTTTTTTGATTCTCATGTAATTATAGGCTGAGTTACTTTGATATGGATCTAATCCAACTTGTGAGTATTTTTTTGGTTTGCATACACTCAGTATTAAAAATTACTTTTTCCTTTTAAAGTAACAATCTCCCCATATTTTTCCCATCTTTTTTTCAATAGCTTTTCTTCACAGTAGGTCAGATTAGATGCTTTGCCACCTCTGTTGCTTCTGTCATCTTCTAATGTTGAAATTGACTATAACAGAGGCTGTTTTTCTTATCTTTGAGCTTTCAGAGTAAGGTGAGGTCGTTTTGTTTTCTTCTTTCTCTGTCTTCTTTGCTGTCTCTGCTTCTTGTCTTTTGGTTTGGCTTTGGCTTTTGTCTTTTTGTTTTTTTGGCTCGGCTGTTCAGTAGTAGAGGTACAGTTATTGTGAGCTGGCTGAGAGAAAACACAAGATGAAGAAGTCTTCGATAATTTAGTTTGATGTAAGATCTTCCATTTTAGGGTTGATTTGGAACCCCACTCTGACTTTGTCAAGCTGAAATTAATCCACCTGAAATTGCACAGGGAAACGTTTATGTCAGACTACAATTTTCCAGGAAAACGTGACTGATACTGGGCAAAATATTTGGGAGATAGAAAGATATTTTACAAAGTGAGGTGATCTAATTTTTTGGATAACTTCCTGATGTTTATTTTAAAGAAATGTCATGACTCAAAACTATCTTGACCGAGAAGCTCCAAACTTGGGTTACTTTATTGTCCCTGGCAAGGATTGGTACTTCGGACTCAGTTTGGAAGGTGGAGAGGGGGGAAGTGTTTATAATTTAGATATTACTTGCAACAACGTCTACATACATTAGAAACACATCAGCTTTCCAAATACCACATTCTGGCTTGTGCATTGTTTATAAACCACAGACCCAAGAGCCTTTGTGCTGTTTGACCAATGTGCAGCAGAACACAGTCCTTTGGAAGCACATAGCCAAAGGCTACCAGATGCCTGAACAGTTGCCATTATATCCATTGAGCAGGATGTGAGAAGCACTCAGTTTGATGCATCTTCTGATCTCCACAGGAGTTTCTACAGAGTCTGTCAACTTCTTGGGCATCCTTAGGATTGTGCTGGCTGTCTCCCCCAGTGCCTCCCAAACGTGAGGTCTCAATGAACCCTCCTCCCAGCTCACTGCTTGACTGGGAGTAGTTCCCTGCATTAACTGTGGATTTTAAGAAACACATAAGCTCCAGAATGCTGAAATATGGACATTCTCTAAGCAATGATTGAGTCCAAGAAAAAATGTGTAGTTGAAATGAGGTGTGGAAGTGCTTGTGGATAAAAGGATAATACCGAAATAACATTATTATCTGAACTGCTCAGGTACTGGCAAATAAACATATGAAAAGTACAGAATTAGGGCAAACTGGACTCAAACACCTTGTTAGAGAAAAATAACTTTGTTATGCCTGAATTTTAGTACATTGAAAGACAACTTGTTCTGCTGTGGAAGGTCTGCACAGCCTCTAAATGTTCTAGTCCATATTTCCTGGAGTCCCAAGCCTGCTTTTTTGCGTTGTTCTGCTCTCAATAAAACTGATGTAGGTCAGGCAAGTACTTAATTAACTGGTATTACTATGGCACATACTAGGACGTCTTAGGAGTGAGTTTTTGAGTGAGCTGTGATTCCACTGAAACGTGGAGGTGGCAGACTTGGCCTCAAGCTGCAGATGAGTGCCAGCAGGGCAGTTCTGGTCATGGGAGCAGAAAATTCAGCAGAGGCTGCAAAACTCTCTCAAGATGGGCAAATTAGCCCTGACTAAGCTCATTGCTGGCACAGTGAGTCAGCTACCGGTGTGCAAGCAAGGCAGCTTAGGTTAGATAAGTTTACATTGCAAAACCATTCCATCTGCCACGTAGAGAAATGTTGAAACATTTTGAAATTCCTCTAATAGCAGTACCTTTATTCACTATAAGTCTGGGAAATTTTACCACCTAGTAAAACCATAGTCCAGACTTACTCAGTGTGTAAATAGTCACAGTAATTAATTCAAACTAGTGCAATCAAATCCATTTCCAAAAAAAGGAGACCACACACCTCCAAGATACCAGTTTGAACACTTCTCTTTTGAACATCCCAGTGGTCAGGGGAAAGCAGTGAAGCTGAAATGCTTCTCTGAAATCCTCCATAGAGCAGTGCACTGACAAGGAAAATCATCCTGCTGTGGAATGCATGTATTTTTCTATTTTGGACCCAAGATCTGTGTTCCACTCTGGAGGAATGAGAAACAAATTTATTACATTAGTGAAATGGGCAATGGCTGCCTCTTCAGTAGAGACCTTGTGTACTCCAGTGGTTAGATTTGGCATAAGTTGTCCAGGCAAAACATAAATGGAGCTAATAAATTTAAGTGCATCTTCTGAGAAGCACGAACTACCTTTTGCCCCAGGAGGGGGAAATTTTGACTGGTTGGGATTTTCTAGAACACAATATTTCCTTCAAGAAGAACACTTCCTTCAAAACCAGTCTCAACTGTGTTTGCTGTTTCAAGCAACAGAAACACTTTGGGGATAAAGGATAATTTTCTAGAGAATGCTTTGGTAAAATGAGGGGTCTTTAGCCAAATATGACAATAGTCAACACAGTTCCTTGTGTACTTCACAGTTCAGTAATCTTAGTGAAAGTTCAAAGGATTGGATTAAATTCCTCTTGGATTTCCTGTGATAATCTCAGTTGGATCATCTGCTCCTACATGCTAGAGTTCAACAATGTCCGAATCTGTTAAGGAAAAATGACATTTATTAGACAAAACTTTCTTTTACAAACCTTCTTCATCTGACTGGGACAACATATGCTATTTAAAGGGCTGTCTTGCAACTAATGAGAATTTTGCATAAATAACCAAAAAATTAAGTCAGATGGGAAATAATGAACTCCATTGGCCCTTTTCAATTAAAAAAAAAAAAAAAAAAAAAAAGTATTTTGGGACTTGGTTTCTCCCTATCCATGTGGTAAAGTCCATTTAATTTATACTGCAGATTCTGGGGCAGGGGTTTAGCAAAGGTTAAATTCATCCTGCCTTGCATTACTGCATAAGTAGTTTGGTGAACTTTAAAGGTCAGAGTCCTTGGATATAGACTTGTATTTCAGGAGATGTGGTTTGTGGGTATTGAATGATAAAACATCAACCAAATAGACAGATACTTCTTTTGGGCAGAAGAGTTATTCTTTGAATTTGCTCTTTGTATATTTATTGGCAACTGCCATTTTTAAGGACATCTACTCTTTGAAAGGATGCTTATATGTTTGTTGTCTTAAAATCTATGTGGGCAAGTAGTAAATGTTCAGCTACCAAAGACTAACATGACACCACTGATATTAAATTTACTCAGCTAATTATCTCTTCTGGTCTCTGTGAAGTAATTGGAAATTATGTCAACTTTAGAGGACTAGGTTTTGCTCTTTTAAATGTTTAAACAACTATATTTAGGAATTGTGATGCTGGTGAGCGCTTTGAATTCATGTGATAATGAAAGTCTGTAATGTGTTGTTCCATGTGGTGAGAATGCATACATTGTTATTTTGTTTGGTTTAATCTATTTTTATAGAGTACTTGAGGAGAAATACATAAATTTGTATAGTTTAGTCTTTAAGTTAAATTAATGTAGTGACCTTTTTTGGGCTAGATCTTAGTTTCTCTATTTCTAATGCAGAATTTCTCTCAGATTTACCTCTATGACAGAGGCAAGGTTGCTAATTCTTCCTATTAACAAATATGTATTGAGCAAGGTTAAATAACTGATAGTGACCTGTGTCACGATGTAAATACAAGTATGGAAGGAAGTTTGTCCTGCCTTCCCTTGAAATAATGCCTTTGTTGATTTCTTTTATAGGATTCATCTAAGACTCAATAAGAGAACTCTTCAGTGCCATTAGAGAGGCAGAAACATTTCCAAGAAAAAGGAAAATTTGAAAATCTGCATTTTCAACAGTGAGTATTACTGGTTATTCCTCAATTTCAATGATCACAAACAGGGAATTCAAAGAAATTTTAGAAGAAAATCCAAATGAAAAGGGGCCCCAGTTTTCTGCTTTTCACACTCCGCTTTTGAAGTGCCTCCACCCAGGCAACTGAAGCACTAGTCATTTTAGAACTCTCAATCTCATTCTTCTCTTTTCCTCATCTTTTTCTCTTTTCCTCTTCTCTTTTCTGTTAAGGTCAAATCCTGCTTCTCCTGATGCCAATAATAAAAGTCCCATTGATTTCAACATCAGCAGGAAATATGCAGTTTTTTATTTACCACAACCACCACAATGAATCTCTGGGAAGAATTCATTTATATTCATTCCAACAATGCCATGAAAAATGGGCCCTTGCTATTTTATCACATCCAAACTGTTGCTCTAACTCTAACATCCTAGCTGTTGCTAACAAGTCAGTGATGATTTGTAAACCAACAATTTATGGTAACCACATTCCATCCCCATTATGATGTGTGGTTTGGAAATGGAAAAGTAATCAAGACCTCCTGTTAAGAGACTTTATTTCAGTTAAGGGTTTCTGTAAATAAAAGCATTTTGAAAGGATCATTGCTATATGATTCTAACTCCAAGTTGTTCATTTGATCTAGGTCCCATCTATGCTCCAAATTCCTGCCAGGCTCTGTCTGTCAGGAGTGTGAGATCCCCAACAGTGGCATGAGCATACTGGCAAAACTGTTTTTATCAGTACAAGTATTTTCACTCAACTGGATAGTTTCACTAGACTGGAACAGCAGTTCCATTTCTTGGAGACAGCTATGTCCATTCCTTGGAATACTTTGTAATACTTTATCAGCACACTATAAGGGTACTCTGACATAAATAAAGGCCTCCTACTACAGTTACAGTAAGAGATGAAGGATTGTAGTCAGACCCATGGTATGTAGTGATGCCCTGGGGAACAAAGAGCCTGCGTAGTTTGTGCAACACTTTGTCTTGGTTGTAAGGATTGTGGGCAGTCACTATGACACTGAGGAGGACTTTCCAGCACTTTGATGGGAGACCACCTAGAATTACTGGTAAATAAACTCAAACAAGGGAATTTTGTTCCAGTACTAAATTCTGCTACCAGCCAGGTTGAAAATCTTCTTTTGTTCTCTTGGGTACTAACAACACACCATGTCCTCTCAACCCTGTGTAGGAAGCCCAGCAGCCTAGTTTTGAGGCTAGAGACACTTTGTTTGGTGACCTGCTGAAAGAGAGAGCAATTTAGGCAGTCTAGTGAGTGCACTACTCATCAGCCCTAACTATTATGAGATATGACACTAGAGACCACACTAATTAGGAGATATAAAGCTCTCTTCCCACCTATTTGTCTTCAGCAAAAATCACTATTTGCTTAGGTTACACACCCCAGAACTGAGCACAATTCACTGGGGTAGGATGTCACCTCGAAGGATTTACTCTGATTTTCTATTGAACAGCAGACTGACTACAAAAAAAAGTACTCTTAAAATTTACCTTTATTTTGTTACCTAATTCTATGAAGAGGATTTGAGCATGTATGAATCCTCATGAGGTGTTCACTAACTTGGCTATATTTGAATAATAGTATGAAAATGAATAGCTATTTTGTTATTAAGTAACTTTCTAAGTAGTTCTGTCTCTAACATTGAGGGGAATTACGTGTTTTAAAGGAAAGTTTACCACATGTAGTACAACAGACTGAAAAATAAGACACATATCCTGGCAGGAGAGCTTGCTTACCATCAGAAACTAAGCATAGGTTCATGATAAAATGGATTCATGGCTTAGCTATGGTTGAATGTGTTTCTCCCCAGTCCTGACCCTCTGCTGTAAGTAGGATGTCTGCTTGTTTGTGGCTGCACAGCAGTTCATGAACCTGTGCTGGACTGCTGGAATTTGGTTGAGGAAAAGCAGTTTGTAAAATGGAGGGAATAATAATGGCAAAGTAGTTTCCTGCTCTGTCACAGTTACGCTGCAAGGTGTGGTGTGTAGCAACAAGTGGTGAAAAGTCAGAGGTTTTAGATGGTACTGTCTGAAACCAATAGAAGTAGTCGTAGTAGTAGTAATAGTAGTAGTGCCAAGGACAAAACTGTCACTTCAACTAGTTTTAGAAAAGAGCTCAAATGTTTCACTAGACAGATGCCCAACTTATTGTCCTACAAGCTGCTGGACATGGATTCTGGTGAGCCTTGAAAGGACAATCTGTCACACTCTGCAACCACTCAAGTGTGATGATAGGGGACCACTGCAGCCCAGACTGGTTCATCCCCCCGGAGCAGCATTTGATAATATCTGGCCTCCCCAGTTCTGGAAACAAGTCAAAATCTCCAAGCTGAGTTACATGATTTTATCCCTATCACTCATTCTTTCCTCACAGCCCTTTGGGGCATGGAATGGATATCTCTTCTTTATTCTAAAATATTTTTTTCTTACAGATGTATTAGGCCTTTGGCCTAATACATCACGCTGTTCTTTAATTAGAAAGTAAGTGAAAAGGAAGAAATTTGGCCACATTTTTCCAGCGGTAGGAGGGTGTCAGGCAAGAGCGCAGGAGCTCAGGCACGCCGCGCGTTCAGGTTAATCTGATGCTGCGCTACCACCTTGTGGCGGAAGGTAAATAGCGCTGAGCTGCCCGGCAGGCAGGGACAGGGTCCCGCGGGACACACGGCGCCGGCCGGGCGGGTGACCGCGGGCGGTCTGCTCGCCAAGGACGGCACAGCCTGAATCCTCCACTCTGAGGCAGTTCGGGATCTGGGCAGCCAAGAGAAGCCGAGCAGATTGTGAAAATCTGCTGGAGCTCTGAAGTGTGATAGCAGGTGAAGGGTACCCTTCAAAGGGATGTGACAGTATGGTATTCCTGTAGGATATAAAGAAAAGCAAGTAGGATGAAATCATGTTCCTATTATACTAGAGCACCAATGCATTTATATAAAGTAACTCTTCTGATCTGCCTGCTCTTAACCACAATCCTCAGAGCTACTTACAAGTTCCTTGACTGGCTTCCACCTGCTAACTCCACTGACAAGTCCCTTGGCAGTGTGTTGCCTTGGAGTACAAACACCTTCATGGTCTTCTCTCCACATTCCAGGATTGCTGCAGCTCTCTTGAATTTCACTGCTGTTCTTCAGGGAAGAATAGAAACAAGAAAGCCACCTAAAAGTCAAGTTATAGAATATGTCATTAATAAGAATATTATTGGTAGTCTCTTCATCCCTTCAGGATTTAGTACCCCATGGCACTTAACAGATTCCAAGAGAAGATGTATTCAAAATATTATCTTTTCTCTAAAACTGAAGGAATCTCCCTGAACATCTGAGACTCTGCACAATCAGATGTACTGTCTGATGTGCCTCCTCATGCATAACTACAGAGGGATTTGAAAAACAAGTGTCTCTCTGACGTCTGTTACATACTTCCCTGGAACTGTTCAAGGAGCGATTCGAACTGGCACTTAGTGCTGTGCTTTAGCTGATACGGTGATAGCTGGTCAAAAGCTGAATCTTGGAGGTCTTTACCAACCTTAATGATTCTATGATTCTTTGATTGGCTGAAGGTAAAAGCTTTTGGGGAACTGAGCCTCCTGTTAGTCAACAGGCCAGAGTTCCAGGTTTATACTGATGCCAAATTCTGGGATGGGATGTGATGCAAAATCTTACTGAGGGTTTTCACATCCAGAGAATCTGTCCAATAGGCCCAGTTAATTTGATATTACAGAACAAACCTTTCTCAATTGCTTTTCATTTAGAGCAGTCCCTTTCACACACTAAATTAGGTGACTGCCGGAGTAAGCACGTGAACTTGGGTCTCTAACATGACTACAGGTTGCTTCAGTGGAAGGCAGCAGAATTCTTTCTGCTTTCCTTCTCTCTCACCTCCTCCATCCTCTATATTTTCATAAGACAGTTTGAGCATTTAGCCCAGTATTGCCTCTTCCAAGCTCAAGAATGATCCATCCTGAGAGACAGGAAGCCAAGGAAAGATGGCAGGAGGCCTGCATAGATGAAACAGGAGCTCCAGACAAACCTCAAACACAAAAAGAAACAAGCAAGAGGAATTAATTTCAGATCTCCCATAAGGAATACAGGCCCATTATATCATGCAAGGATGAGGTTAGGAAAATGAAAGCCCAGCTGGAGTTGAATCTGGTGAGAGATATAAAGGAAAACATGAAGGGCTTCTACGAGTGTATATACAGGAAATGAAAAAAAAAAGGGGGGGAGGGATGTTGCAATTGGACACAAAATAAAGATGCTTGACTCCAGTTAGAAGGCAGAAGAGAGTCAGAAGGCTTTATTTACAATTCATTCAGCCTTTTTATAACATGCTGCACTAAAAAGGCATCTCATTGGTTCATAGGATTGACACCTTTCTTCACTGGTTAAGCGATAGAAAATACCAAACGATATCATGGAGAGAGGTTTGTTATGGGAAAAGGAATATTGTTTACTTAGAAATGTTATGGGAAAAATTTTGTTATTTACACAGAGTTATCTGGAAAAAAGAAAATAATTGAAGAGTTCCCTTGAAAAGAGCTTAGCAATTCTTGGGCTCAGAAACATTGAGCCCACAGAGGGGGAGTGGAATGTAGGCTTGCTGCTGAATGAGACCATGGAAAACACAGATGACTTCTTGGCTGGAGATATGGGACAACCAGAATCTTGGTAAAACAGTGCACCTGATGATGATTAGCCCCAGGCACCAGTACAGACCAGGGAGATCCACCAGCTGTGAAGGGTCATGGCAGAAAGGGCCTGATGGCCTGCGAGCACTGGTAGACAAAAAACTGACTTTGTTTCAGAGCCAGGAATCTGCCCTTGAAGCAAAGGTGGCCAACAGCATCCTGGATGGCATGAAGAAGACCACTGCAGGCAGATGGAGTCAGGTGAACTTTCCTTTGTGCTCACCAGTGTTGAAACAACGCCGGGAGTGCTGCAGCCACAAGGACAAAAACACAGAGGGGCAAGTCTAATGAAGGAACATGAAGATTTGAAGGAAGATGAAGATGATCCATGGATTGGAGCATGTGACATACAGGAAGACACTGAGAAAGCTGGAACTGTTTTCAGCCTGGGAAAGAGAAGGCTCAGTGGGATCTGAACAATCTGTATAAATACCTGATGGCGACAGTAAAGAGGGTAGAAAATCTTCTCCCCAGTATCCTGTGAAAAGAGTCAAGACAATGGGCAGAAAATCAAATATGTAAAATTCCTTCCAAGCTTTTTTAAAATTTTAACTATTGTGAAGGGTCAAATACTAAAACAGGCTTCCCTGAGAGTTTGTGTAGTCTCTGTCCATGGAGATATTCAGTGCCTGGCTAGACACAATACTGAGCAACATGCTCTTGGTTACCCTCTCTGTCTAGGGTGTTGGAGTGGAGTAGACAATCTCCAGAGGTCCATTCCAAACTCTGTGATTCTGTACAGTAACACATTTATTTTTCCAGGCACAGTTCTGATAGGACCAATGATTCTATGTAGATTTTCTTTTTCTCTTTTTGACAGAGACGAAAAACATTTCTATCTTTTGATTCTGCTTTCAGGATAACATTCAGTCCACAGTTATCGTGGGACATGAATGAGTCCTCATGCTCTCTTCAGCAGTTTTCTGTACCCTGTCTCTCCTGTTGCCCAAGGAAATTTATTGAAGCACCACAGCTCATCTCTGTCTCCAGCTTCCTTCCCTTACAAAGACATGGAAAAGACCAAAAGTATATATTATCTTTTCATGTGGCATAAGCACAGGATCTGCCTGAGGCATGAGGAACAGTACGTGCATTGCAGGTGCTCTTCCACTCCAGCTCTGTGTGAGAGTGGTCCTCTAAGTCAGGAACAGATCACACACACCTTACTCTGCTTCAAGCACAGCAAAATTGCTGCTCAGAACTACCATGCATCCAAGACTCTCTCCCATTTTTTCCCACCTGCTGTGCTTTTTGCTTTTCTTTTCCACTGACCAATAGTGTGAAATAGCAGAGCTGCTGTGGAGTAACAGGTTGGGTACTACATATCTTGAAGATGTGCTAATTTCATCTACCAAGATCTTGTTAGTGAAAGATTTTCATGTCATGCTCAAAATAACCCCTTTGCTGAGGGTGGAAGTCTGTAAATGTGACAAATGGTGAACCTGTTTCTCTGGAGAGAAATTGCTAGCAGAAGACTGTGATGGTGCTGTAGGAGGAATTCAGAGTAAAACAGTTCTTGATGTTTTTTGTTGGTGCCCTCAGCTACACCAGTACCTTCTTCCTCACTTATATGATTGCTGCTCCTTATGTAAAAAACTTCCTTTTGCTCCGTATTTCCTAAATGATACAATTTATCTTGCTCTGAGTTGCACACAAAAAAACCCCAGGATTTCACAATCTCAAATCTGTTATATTAGAAAGCAAAAGAACTGAACTTCCTTGCCAGAATTCTCAGGCAACATAACACACCATATAGCTTAGCTTAAGAGAGCTCTTCTAAAATTCTGTTGTAATACCACTTTTTATCAGCTTAATACAGAACTAAGCCATCAGTACGACTCATACGGGGCCCCCCAGTCCTCTGCAATAATTTTAGTGTCTTCAACTGTTAGTCAACAAACTAAGGCTTTGGTAAACTTCTTGAATGTGAGGAAGAATTTGCAGAAGTTCACCAGGAAATTCTTTGTAGAGTCCATCATTTCCATTTAAGTATTAAAGAGTGATGTGGTCTCTAGTTTTCTGTATAATGACATCATTGCTTCTTTGCTTCATGTTTTCAGTCTAGTTCTTGGACAAATAGAGATGTCAAGGCAATAAGAAGTCAATTTCTCCATGAATATTTTTTTCTTGATCTATCTTTAGCTCCATTTAACCAAGTAATATAACAGTACAGAAATTAATAATGTATCACCAAGTACAGAGAAATTACCCAGGCAGCCAAAATCATCAGAAAGCCAGTACCACATTAGTGATGGGGTGGAATTATTCCCAAAATGTGAATGCACATGATAGCGATATTGAATGATACATTTGTAACAGAAAACCCACTCTGGTGACCTTTAATTTGTTTTCTACTCAAGGATAAAGATTATAATTGGAGGAAATTTACTAAGCAACAGTGGCTAGCAAGTTTCATTTACAACACTCCTTCCTCCTCAACCTCCCTGCAGCTCACACAGTATTTCACAAAGGGGCTAAACCTCAGATTCAGTTGCAAACCCTGCCTTTGTAGGACACTAGAGACACAGGAATTGAGTTAAATCATTTTGTTTACTCAGATTTAAACCAAGAAATATGAACTAATTCAAGAGTCAGAATCAAATTGAAATGTCTGAAGTACAAAAATTAAACGCTGTACAAAATTCATATTGTCATCCAACACACATTCCATCTCTAACCCATCCGTTTTGGGATTAATTCAGGAAATACTTAAAAATGGGCCTTTTTTACCTTTCTTCCTTTTTTCTTTATTTCTTTTTATTTTTTTTATTTTACAGAATCTATTGAGACTGTTCCTAACAGCCTTGTACAAAACTCGTTGATCATGTGTCATCGTGTGAGATGTTTTTGAAAGACAGCATTTGTTAATTAACAGATTAATAGATATTTTCCTTCTATGAATTCATTTTAATTGTCTGTTTATATCAGAGTATCTAAAGTGTGCCAGTCTACCACTTCAAGAAATATTTCGTAATACTGACAGTTGAGGTTTTTTTCTCTGTCAGTAAATATAATAGGAAAGTACTAAATATGCACAGATATGACTGTAAACGGATCCTCTATTTTTACTTCCACATTTTAGCTATGAGCCTTCTCAACAGAAATTTAGCTGTTGATTCTGAGTTTGCAAGTGCAATCAGTCAAACTGGCTTCACTAAAGTCAGCAGTGCACCCTGTTTTATTGCATGCCATGCCCAAACTCCACAACTTCAGCAACAGCTGAAATGAAATAGAACACACCATTGTAAATGGTATCCAAAATAGTTTTAAGGCAGGATTCTTCTAGTTACTGTACCTGACAAGTGGCAGGCGCTATGTTTTATATTTAGATGTTTATGTTTAAATCTATCACAGTTAATGTTGTGAAACACATACCTTGAAAATTAACACCACTGGTTGTGGATGGGAGTAGAGATTTGTTTTGGATACCTCAGATGCTACCTTCTTTACCCAAGTGTAACCATTTTGCCAGGTTTTAATTGCCTTCATCAAGAGCTAGGTTTAAGTTTAAGAACATCCATGTGTTGCTCAAGTTCCACCCAAAACCCTGGGAAAATGATCTTGAACTTTCTCCTGTTCAATGAGTTAATTTTCCCCATTTGCAAGCACAAATCAAAGGGATCAATAAACAACATTTTAAACTAATGGAAATAAAAAAAGCTCTTGACAAAATGGTTAAATGGTAAAAGACAGCACCTGACATACAGTTACAGCAACAATAATTTTACAGTCTTCTGCTGAGAGGGCAGTGCTTGGGCAGCTGCTCACTTTTCCTTCCTAAGGCAGCCTTCACTCAAAATTTAGGCAGCAAGACCTTGTCAGCTTCAACTTTCACAGAATTGTAGAATCATAGAATTGTTAAGGTTGGAAGAGACCGTCAAGATCACCCAGTCCCACTGTCCACGTAGCAATACCACTGTAACCCCTGACAAAACCACATCCCCCAGTGCCAGATCCAGATACTTCTTGAACACCTCCAGGGACGGTGACTCTATCACCTTCCTGGGCAACCGGTTTCAATGCCTGACCACCCTACCAGGGAACAAATCTTTTAGCTATCTAGTCTGAATCTCCCCTGTCTCAGCTGAAGGTCATTTCCTCTTGTCCTCTCACTGCAGGCACAGCAGAAGAGACTGACCCACACCTCCCTACAGCCTCCTATCAGGGAGTTGTAGAGAGTGATCAAGACTCCCGATCCTCCTATTCCTGATACTAAACAAACCCTTTTCCCTTAGCTGTTCCTTGTAAGATTTTTTTCTAGACCCTTCACAAGACTTCTTGCCCTTCTTTGGTGTGTTTTCCACACACAACATACAAACTTCTTTTCTAAAGATCTCTTTTTCTGCTCCTTATCTTTTACATCCCGTGTTCAAAGTTGAATGTCTTAGATAAGGCTAACATTCCTCAGGCAGGGTTAAAAAGTCTTAAATGACCTTGACTCCTCCACACTCTCACAGGTACAAAATTTTGTCCTTTATGGTAAAAAGCTTCCATTCAGACAGAAATGTTTCTCAAATAAAATGAAACCGCCTGTGCAAAGCAAACATGTTTCAGGCATATCTACTGATCCTTTCTTCCTCATCCCTTTGCTCTGCCCGTTGTCAGCCTTTCTGCTCCTTTTCTAATCTGTCTTTCCTCTGGGGAATCTGTGGTGGGAGAGGGTGACAGAGATTTTGCTTTCACCTTGGGCCTCAGCCACCAGCTTTACCCAAACCTAATGTATATTTAATATGATACAGCCAATAACACTTCCTGCCAACCTCCGATCACATGCCAGCTTAAGAATGCTGCAAAGTAATGTCTTCTGACTAAATCTCAAGGCCCACATATAAACTCCTGATTAGTGGTGGGTGAGATTACTGGGGATGTGTGTATGTACTCCTCTGTTTCTGTGCCAACTGGAATTTCTCCATACTGTAGGATATCTATGGAAGCAGGCTCCAGAGAACCTTCTGTTTTTGCAGTAGGTGTGTAAGGCAAAGCTGCTGCAGGGTTTTTCCTGGTAGCTTCATTTCCTGACTCAAGAAGTCATGTAACACTTCTGTGCATGGTTAATTGGTGGTCATGATTCACTGGGGGCGTTATAGCATTTCAGTGACGGGTGTAAGGAGATCTTCATGCATGAAGTTGTACATGGAAGAATTTAATGATGTAGGTTTCTTTGGGAATACACTATCTTTTCCATGGAAGCTTGCGTTGCTTTCTTCTTTTTTCATGGATCAGCAGAGAAAAGAAGAATGAGGGTAATGGAGTTTCCTTGCTTGGAAGGTCTTTTTCTTTTTTCTTTTTTTTTTTTCTCTCAACTCACCCCTCCTTCACCTCAGCCCCCCACCACAGCATTTCTTGAAGTGGTTAACAAAGGTTTATATTCACCAGGTAGTACAAAGATCAAAATGTTAAAGGAACCAGAGGGAAGTGATTGAGAAGGTCTTTCTGAGGATGACAGCTCTGCCTTGTAATACAATGCTATTTCTCATGGGAGTGGGTGGGAGGCCAGCCTAAATTTCCTCTTGCTGTCCTGCCAAATTCCCCAAATTGCATAACTGTGTATTCTCCTTACACAGTGGTACCCTTGGCATCATTAGCAAATCTGCAGGGAAGCAGTGAAGCAGATGGAGGCTTGAAGGTGGACCAAAATTGGTAGAGGACAGACTTGGTTAGCCAAAAAACAAAACAAACCCAAACCCACAAAATGAATTTACTAACTCTCCCATGTATAACTGAACAGCACAATACAGATTTAATAACATACACTATTTTGTTCTAAATGCACTCCATCTAGGAAAAATAAGTTTATCAGGATAAGCAAAGGGCCCATGGGGAGTTCATCAGTTCAGTTTCAAGTCACAAGATGAATTTTACTTGGCTTTAGAACCTTTTTGTGCAAGACTAATATGAAACTGCTGAAATGAAAACTGACAAAAAGGCATATTTTTACTGGTTGGTGCTTTTTCCTCTGTGCCATTATTTTCATCAGGAAGCCCCATCACTGCCTTTCCCATCACTGCTGCCCTAGACTGACAGGAGGATGAGGTACTTGTTGGCTTCTGTGAGGAAATGAAAGAATGACTATTGGAAGAGCAGAATAACCAGTGTAACTCATAAGGATGTAACCCTGAAGGCTTTTGTTTTGTCACTACACTGAATCAAAAGAAAAGAATTTGGACCTTCTCAGAGGGGAGTGTCAAACGTGGCTAGCCTGAGCTAGGTTCTGCCTGAGCAAGGAGGGGAAAAAAGATTTACCTCCTTTGGAAAAACATTTACACATCTTAAAAGTTCAGGTAGCCACATCCATTACTTTTGCAGCTTCACCACGTTTCACTGCAGCCTACCCTAGCCCTGTATGCCAGCTGACTATCACTAAGGCAAAGAAAAAGCAAGTACACCCACAGTAGCTTTGATAATCTTGCTCTTATTGCCTGTGTGCAGCACCTTAAGCAGGCTCAGTGCTGTCGCTGGGACTGCTTGAGAGGCTGGGTACTACCCAGCATGTGTAAGGGTAGGAGAATCTGGCTGCAAAATGGTTTCTTTTTCTCTCCTTGCTACAGGACCTGGAAAAGACAAGGGTGTGTGGGCGGGCCTGGAATCCCTCCAAAGAAAGTGTGAGGCCTTGGGCAAAACAAATCCATCAGGTCTCTCATTTCTTCCAAATATAGGTCTGTTCTGAGTAATAGCCAAACTCAAGTCTAAATTCCACATTCAACCATTTCAGAGGGAATACATGAAAAAGACCCTATGGCCCAGAGAGTCCGTCTATAGAAAATATTTTGATAACTCTTCCGCTCTGGCATTATCTTCCACTTAAAAAGAAAGAAAAGGAAAACACACAGAATTGGAGCACATGATTCAATTTTCACTGTAAAATAACTGATTGATGAAAATACTTCTGAAAACAATCTGTTGTGAACTATCAAATATTTTTGCCTATGCACCAATTGGCAGGAAGCAGACAGATAAATTATTACAATATGTAAGAAAACAAATTTCTCTGAGGAGGAATGGTATTTGTGTGTGTGTGTTTATGAGCAGGATAACTAGAATTAAACCCATAAAAGCATGCTGAGAGATCATCTTCCATCACAGCAGAAATATACTGGAAGCAAAGGAACTTACTTCAGCTCTGTTCCTGGCTGAATTTCTAGCAAAACAGGGTTTATTATATGCAAGTGTTCTCCTAGAGTAGAATTTTTTAAAAAATCAAAATAAAACAGCAGGGACCTTCCTGCTGTTAAGAGGAAGGGGATCTCACAGCCATTTTTGCCAAGATATTTCCAAATTTTTCATGCATCACCACATTTTAATAAAATGGAGCAGTTGCAGCAGATCCATGGATCCTGAATATTACTAGGCATGGGAAAATTTTCAGAAGTGCTGTAGACACAAAGCTTTAAGAACCAGCATTTTATTAACTTTCAATATGACCATTTCTCTAGAGTCTGACAAGTGGAAAAATTACAGTGAGATAAGGTTTGTATGAAAGACCAGCTTGTGGATTGCTCTGTGCTGACTGTCTGTGTACGTGTTCCTATCCCACAGTGAGCAGTCCAAGCAGAGATGGTAACTCATTTTCCAGTAACTCCTTTTCCATCAGCAGCCAAACCACCTCACATTTTCCTCAGAGCTCAGACTGGGCACACTGGCAGCTGGTGGGTAGCAGTGTATGAGGAAGCCACATACTAAATTCAATTTTGGATAAATAAGTAGAGCCTCTAAGCAGCACAGGATAAATCTACCTTTACATTTGTAGATAACTATCACCCAGCTTGAGCCATGAGATCCACATTTTTCCTTCCTATGCCATGCCTGTCACCTGCATTGACCCCATCTGCTTGCACTGCTGCTAGGAGGAGAGGGAACCCTTCTGGTCTGGAACATCATCTTCTTTTCCTGAACTACCCTCTACTTGTGCATTATAGAGGAAAGAAGGGGACACAAACAGCATGCAAGTCTGGAATAGGCAATAATAAGACTGATTCTGGGAAATGTGACCTGCAGCACATAAATAAATTTCATGCACATTTCTAGAGCTGGAGAGGGAGACAAGGTGAATTGCAGAACATATCAGATATTTTTTCCATATAGCTGCTAGTGGTTGATCTTAGGTTTCCCACTAGGTGTTCAACAGAGTTGGCCTTCTGATCATTACTACAATCAGCATGACATCAATAAGAGGCAAAAATTTCTAATGGTATCCAGGGGAATCTGAATTCCATGAGAAAAAGCAATGGAAGGCTATTTGCTGAAGGGCTTTTTACAAATCTTTCCCTACCCAAGATTTTCCTTCCTAGAAGTTAAACTTCCCATTCAAATTGAGCATCCTTATATGTGACAGAACCAAAGGATCTTGGACCTTTTATTTTCTGTCTTTTCTTTCAATGAAGGTACAAATATTCTGTGATCTTAAGCATGACAAGAAATTATTTTGTCATATTTCAAAGCTACTGAATGAGTTCTTAAAAATAAATAGTGAGCAGAAGTGCTCTTCTAACAAACTCTTGCATTTGCATGATTTTAGGGATCCATTCATAGTTTATGAGCGATAGCTGATGCTAATTGCTAGCAGCAAGGAACTGCAAGGATGGCTGCAAGGACTGCTAACTGCAGGCAGCTAGCCAGACTAAGAGGTTGTGATCATGTCATTAAGGCAGCAAGTACAACACTGTGTGGATGAAAAGTTACTATGCTGTTTTGTGACAGATAACTTGAGAAGGTGGCAAGGGAACAAAAAAATCTGTAAGAGTCCCATAACACATAAGTATGATACAAAGAGGTGTAGCTCATTTCACCTACCAAAAACTGGAGTAAGTCTTGTTTGTTGTTGAAACATTCTAAGCAGGAGCTCATTACTTCCTCTAAGTCAGCAGCCTAAATTACAGTGAAAAGATTACCTGAACTGAGCTGGTTTGTGCATTTAAGATTTCTGCCTTCTAGTACAACTTCATCACTAAGCTTTCAAGGGCTAGCACCACCTACAAGTACGTCAGTGACAGGTGAGATGCACTGCTGTGGTTTTAAGAGAGATTTTCAAGGGCCAAGCAGAAGTTTTTCAGTTCCTCTTTTATCTGGTGGAGTGCCCTCTTGACTTTCTGTGGTGTGTTCAAAACCTCTATGCTGCTGGTGAAGGGGTCATAGCGCAGAGCAAAAGGCTTCTTGATTTTCATTGCGTAGTTCCTGTGGGGAGACAGGACAGAGCTTCTAGGTCACAAGGCATTTCCTTATAAAAAAAACCTGCAGGACCTCATTTCTCAGGGTGTAGTAATGACCTGACTGGGAAGCAGAGGATGTTGTGGCACCTCCTCACTGCTTCTCTTGAGCTTTGCCTGGTGCAGCATATCCTGCCCACAGCTGAACCACTTGCAGCCCCAAAGATCTGCAGTGCCTCATCTCAGCCTGGCTGGCTGAGACCTGTCTGCGCTCTCATAGCTCTGCCTTCACACAGTTCAGAGTTATTACAACCACAAGCTGAGGAATGCAGGAACACAGCATGTCTGCCGCCTTCACTTCCAAGAAATAACCTGGAGCAGCTCTTTCTGTGTAATATTCTAAAAACCTGTTGATACTAGGCATCCTGGGCTATTTTTTGGTCTCTATTAAAAGAAAAAACATGATCGCTTGCCACTTTTGACAATATTTCCATTAAGCACACACTGGTAGGAACCCCCTGTACTGATATTGCCTTATGTTTTCCGTGCTGACAGATTCTTGTGCCTTCAGTTATTTTGAGCAGCCTTGGCTGTGCAACTGTCTTAAAAAAATGTATGAAAACGCTTCATGCCTGAGAGTGGTATATTCCTTGTCCTCATACGTTCTTTGCAGGTTTGCCTGAGTCAAAAAAATTTAATGTGGACGTTCAGATTTAAGAAGAGGAGCCTAATTAGCCATGTATATAGCCCCAGTAGAGAGTGCTTCTGGGGAAGAGGCAGGAAGAGCAGGGAAGAAGTCTGGCTCAGGCTCTCTTCCTCTAAAAAATTCCTCATTTCAGCTCCTACATGCTCCCCAGTAGTGCTCCACAACCAACATCTTGCCTCCAGCCAGAATTGGTCATGTTTTTCTAACTGTTGGAGATGAAGGCCAGAATTCTAAACCCTGCTTACTTATTTAAAAAAAAAAAAAAAAAAATCCCTACTGCACAACATTACACAGTTAAGGAAATGTGTTTAGAAACACCTCCAGCTACTCTGAAATAATGTTATTTAGGTTGCAGACAGCTACTTTGTAGAAATTATATTGCTGATTCTGGATTCTTGTGCAGATATAATCAGAGGAGAAAGGCAATCTTGTTTTTAAGTGCCCTGCTGATCCATGTTAACTCCAGTGACTGCTATAAAATTTCCATGTGACCTTGGGTAAATCAATTCTTCACCATCTCCTGTTTGTATGGACTAGCACATAGGGTGGGATTGCACTCTCATAGTTCAGTTAAAGAATTTACTTCAGAAGGTGCTAAAATGAAGCACTGCTAAGATTAGGCAAGGGACAGGGCATAGCAAAAATAAATCCTGAATTTCTGTGAACTTTTTCTGAGACAAACAAGCTCATGCTTAACTTTGTTGTACAGAAGCCATTATGCAGATGCAGCAAGATAGTCTGGCATGGTTGTTGCAATAGTAATAGATGTATTTGAGATTAAGAATCAACCCAGTGTGCCCCTCCTCAATGAAAATACCCACAAACACTTTACTTACTGAAGCTTGACCTTGGCATCTTCCAGATTTTCTGCTATGAAATAGACAGGCTGGAAGGTTTGATCCTGATAGGGGTGAACGGCAGTCACTTCTGGATCAAAAGGCTTGTACTCTGGCTTGTTTGACAAAGCATACTTTGTAGCAGGAACAACACGGGTTAGAGCAGGTGAATGAACAGAGAAAGAATTAGTCCCTGCTGGGCTGTGAAATTCTCTTTGGGGAATAGTTAGGGGTAATATAAAGTCCTGTTCTTCCATAGGTCGGAGATGATTTTCATAATTAGCAGTTAATAAACCAAATAATAAGTATTTTTTAAGATTATATATATATATATTTCCTGTATTACAGTGATGTACAACTGGATAGCACAGCCATGTTCTCAGACAGAGAGGGGAAAGTCTATGCCACCCCTCAAAATATAAATATCCAGAAGAAGAAAATACCATGCTGGTTTTTTTCAAATAGTATCACAGAAGTTTTGCAGTCCTGTCTAGCATTATTTTAGAGTCCCCTAGCCCACATCACAAATTTCATGCTTCCTGCTGCAATGAAGAACAGAAGACAGAGTGCTTCTGGTATTTCATGCACAGCTCCCAGGGCAGTATAGCAGCCTAAAAATCTTCCCTGAAATCCAAGATACAAATAAACACTATACTGCATGTGCACATTTGTATTTTTGAATCCACAGAGGTTCTTCTATATGTTCTTCTCCAGTTCTTTTACACTGTCCCCCCAGGCAAGCAGGAGACTTATAGAAGCCCCTTCTGTCCACGCTGCAGTCCATAGGTACATCTATATAATTTGTTTGCATATACTGGAAATGCCTTTTAAGCCAGTTTGGCACCTGCACAGAGTCCTGGAAAGGCAGCTCTACTTAGGTTTGAGTCCCCAAACACTTTGACTGCCACTGAAACCCAGGTGAGGTACTTTAAACCTAGCTCAGCTCCAGTGACATTTGAACTGCATCACAGATGTGCCTAAATACTGGTTGGGCCTCCAGCTTGGCCAGGTTGGTGAAGTGTACTGGGTACAAACCAAAAGGAAAAAGGAACTCATCCCATCAATGTTGAGATGTTTTTTCCCACCTTCAGACTTGACAGTGGGCCCCATTCACCTAGGGACACTCTTTTAGCACCCACCCTTCTCTAAGATCTGTCTCTTTCCCTTGCTCCCTTCTTCCCCAGTGTTCAGAAGGCTCCCTTCACATTTTGTAATCCAAATGTCAACTCTCAGGGTACTACTTGTAAATAAATGGTAAGAGTAGATGAAGCTGCTCAAGATTTCAGTTCAATCTGCTAGCTGCAAAAATTAAGACAGTACTCCTAAGCACATATTTAAACATTTAAATAAACTGGTGCAGAAATAAATACCAGGCTTTTAAAAAACCAAACCAAAAAAACCCAAAAAACCAAAACCCCAAAAACCCTAAGACTATATAAAAGATGGTGTTTTTCTTGCTCCTCATTTGCAGTGTGTAATTGAAGAGTAAACCTTGGATAGCATTCATACAATCTAAGATGGTTGGTATACACAAACATGAGACTGCTCTTAGAATCTTAGAAGCCCTGGGGAACAAATGGGAAAAGATTTCAGTAACTCAAAACCTGACAGGGGTCCCACTGTGCTGTCAGTGTTGAAGCAGAACTGAAATCCCATTGATTTCAGTGGAAGTTCAGCTCAAAACCGGATGGCCTTAAAAGCCTCTACAAGTTAAGTACCGGGTGTGCTGCAAGAAAAGTATATGTAGCACTGAGTGTTGCCAGAAGTGTGGTATGAGCCATAAGATTTTACAGTATGCAGGACAGAGTCCAGCTGAGTGTTAACAGAAGAAGCATTTGGGATAATGTAGAACAGCTGACAGAATAAAGTGAAATAAACAGTGCAATACCGAGAACTTTTGGGGAGGAATTCTTACAGTTCAGAGGAGGCAAGTTTGGCCAGCAGTCAGACCCATTACAACTGCTCAGTTTAGACTTGGGGATGGTTATCCTTCTGATACCTAGCTGCTGTCACTAAATGCTTTGTTAGATAACAGGGATTCAAGTGCAAGACTCATGCAGAGTGTGTCCAGCTCTAGGTCTCATCTTCTGCCCCCCCCCCAAATTATGATCTGAGTTTGGACAGGATGAACTCATCCACAGAAAATATCTACCTGAAGCTAAGTTCAAACTGGTAAGAGTGGCTGCTGTGGAGAAAAGGGAAATGTTTTGAAGATTTCATAGTCAGGATGTGATTCCCTTGGTTACAGTCACACACCCACAGCCAAGGCTGCAGTTCAGGGATGTTCCCAGGCTTCTTGCTGATGCTAAATTCTCATATAACATAAGCTGGATGACTGCTGCTTGCCTTAGTTGTTATCTGCTTGTAACCAACCATCTAACCTTAGTAACTCGTGCCCTTATTCCCTTCTTGGTGACTGAATCATTCCGCTACTCCTGGCCTAGAAACCTTCAGGTACAAGGAAACCCCTCCCTTGCCCAGGCTTCTGCAGTGTGCCTCCTTCAACACATAACCTGCAGTGAGATTCCTACAGTATTTGTTATATTCACTGCCAACAAAGTGCAAAAACTTCACTGCCTGTACCAAATATGTTGATCAGTTAAATGATAGGGAATCAAGTCCAGGACCTCCATGCAGAAGTCTGTGTCTGGGCCCACTGAGAGCACTGGCAGATCATTATTAGGTTGGATAATGGCTTTCTGCCGAGCAGCCACAAAACTTATCTAGAGCAATAAACTGAAGTCTATCATGAGCCTCACTATCTCCCAATCTTCATCTTCTAGAACAGATCTGTCTAGACACTGCTATAATTCTAAAAAAATCCCTTCTATGAAACAGGCACTGAACTACACATATTTTCTCTCTTCTGCTGTAAAAGAAGCAGTTGGTGCAGGTTTGCAATTTGCTAACAGGCATTGGACCTCACCACTTTACCCACATTGCCAGTGCCTATACTGAAGTTAGAATCAGATGCTCAGGCAGACTAGAATGAATAAATGGAAATATTTCTGTATTTCACTTTTGTTCTAAAGAAAAATCAATGAGATTAAATCAGTCAGCTAAAGAAGGAAACCTGAGCATTTAAGTTCATGGATACTATTAAATTGTGTACAAGTTTTGGGAGCTCAAGTTGAAGTGCACAGAACCACTAAGCCATTGTCCCAGAAGATGCACAGTAAGGAACTTGCAGAGCTCACAAAGGGATTCTGCAGGGTGCATAGCAGAACTGCTGGTTAACTGCTTGCCCAACTTACAATTTAGGTGTTACATACAAGATGAACATGCTGAAAGGGGGATAATCCTATTCATCACTTGTTGAATATAAATGCTATCACTCCTGCATGGATTTTCAGTAATATGATGGATGAACATAGAGGTTGACCCAGCTTTAGCAAAAGTTTATCCAGTAGCTTTACCCTGCAATTACCAGTGGTAAAAGTAATGACAAGAACCTGCCATTTATCAGCTTAGGAACTGTCAGGACTTCCACTCACAGCCTCAGAGGTAGGGAGCTTGAGATGCAGTTGTACTTTTTTGTTCTATATAGCACATTTTTGTGCACAAGCAGTCCTCGCCTAGGATTTTGAGCAAAAGCAGAAGAGCTTATTGGTGTCTGAGGAAGAAAAGGGTGGAAATAGAGGAGAGAGAGTACAAGTCCGGTGTGCTCAACTCCAGACACCAAAAATGAGCATTTCTGATGAGATTTTTACCTTTCTTTGAGTCAAACTTAAACAGAAAAAGGAGGTAACCACATCAGGTAGATTTTGCCATGCATATTGCTACGAAAGCTACATAAATATCTGCAAGATGATTACCTCTGCCCTTAGTATCCTATTTAACATGGAAATAAACTTGATTTAAAACCATAAAGTATTAAGCCTGGCAGAGTAGAACAAATTTTGCCTTGAATTGTGCTTTGACTGGACATTCCTGGTTTAACCGGGTAAATGAAAGCAAGTTTATGTTTCCTGTTTGTTGTCAGTGAATACAAGAAGTACTGAATGATTTCCAGATAGACAGTAGCTTCAGCAGTACATAGTGTGAAGCTGATGAGCAATCAGGCCAAGATCAGGCTGCTGTGTAGAAAGGAAGCCAGGTTTATTCCTCTAGAGGGCTAACGAACATGCAGATCTTTCAACTTATCAAAAGAGAAAGCTCTCCACAGAGCTACCTCACAAAAATCTCCAAATTGCAAGTGTTGTGAGGAAAAACAGTGCTAAATTCAGCAAGTGGTAAAAGTGAAGGTTGATGTCTGGGAAGGTTCCCCTTTCTCTGTGCTAATTTCAGGTGTCCTTCTGTGGGGACTCCTACTTGAAATGCCTTGAGATACATCAAAATGTGGATTTCCCTCCTGTCAATTGACTGGAAAGTGGGCTGACCTATACACAATTGAGAGTTTTGTAAAATGTTTATTGTCATGACAACCCAACTATCTCCAGTTCTGGGAGTCCAAGCTATGCTAATTCAGCCACAATATGGTGTGACTGTATCACATACCTGGCTGTTAGGCTGCTGACTTTATGTGTTAAAATATATCTCCCATGAAAAAAGAAAAAAAGGGTTCTGGTGTATAAAAATGCTTGAAAAGAGTGGTATTTATTTTCCTTTGGCTCTTACTAATTAAAAAAAGTCATCCAATATCTGCACAGCTTGAAGCATTTGAGCCCCGCTGATACCAGTTTAGAGCTTTGGCAATTAAAAAGTGATCACCTGCATCAGTGCTCTTCAAAATTAAGGAGAAATTAATATCTCTCCTATCAGCTGTTTGGTCAAAGGAGGGGAAACCCACTTTCTGTAAAAGTGTACTAGTCCTCTTTCTACAGTTAAGCAAGGCAGTATGAAACCTGTGCTTGCATATTTTGATCTGTGTAAAACTAGAGCTGACATTAGTTTTGAAATGTATTTAGGAAAAAAAAATACTAAAGCTACTTCTTTTTGTTAGTGTCCATGCCCTTTCCAGTTTCTTTGCACTTCATTTGGTCCAGTCAATTGGTGCCTTTCTGGTTCATATGTGTGTGAATGTCAATGACATGGACAAAATAGCCAAGCTCATAACAGGCATAATATTGCCCTCTAGTGAGTAATTCAGAAAGGAACGTGAGTTTTGTGTCAAAGTCTGCTGCATTACTACTGGCAGAAGAAACAAATCTAATATTTTATGGGATGGATGCTTTCATTGCCCTTCATCTGACAGTAGCTTTTCCCCTACTCAGTAACTTCTGTGAAGGGAGAATTATTTCTTTGTAAAAGAAAAATCTGAATTTTAAATCATATTAATTTTTTGTAGAAAAACAGAGTTCAGGAAAGTGAATTATAGAAATCTTTCAATACTATGCTTTTGACATACCTTCAGCTCGCCATAAGATGAAAGCAGTCCTGCCCCGTAAGCTTTGATTAATCCATTTTGCTTGCACAGGCCAAACTCCACAGTGAACCAGTAAAGCTGGGAATAAGAACAACTTGTGAAAAACAGTCTGAAAAGATAGGAATTTTTAAGCTTCTCATCTTTCATTTTCTTTTATCGTCATTCCTTAATATGTTTGTATCTTCAAATTTTATTGTTGCATATTTTAAAAATTTTTTTTCCTCAGCATATAACACACACTAAACCATAACACGTATTTTTTCAAAACTTGTTGTCCCACATAGAAAAAAAAATAAAAATTTTGAATGATAATACATGGGTAAATAAAATCATATCCTTTTCTTTCTTTGGAAGATATCACAAATTACCTGCAACCTCTCAGTCCAGAGCCTCACCATAGTCAGTGGAAGCTGATAGATTTCCACCCACAGTCCCCAGAAGGACAGGCAGATCCTGAGAGAGGGTTCAAAACTTTTGGACAGGTGCTTGAAAAGAGAGTTTTCCTCCCTCTTTGTCCATTTGATCTCATTCAGAAGAACTGAAGAACACCTTTTTCCACATTGTGCCAATCATATCTTAGTCATGCTCCAGTAGAAAATAAAGATGCATTTCTCTAGGCTTTTCTTGTGATAAAAGCATACTTAGGACCATACTTCCTTTACCTGCTGGACAACAGTGGGATGAAAACAACTCTTGGCTCTGCCAAACTTTTAGTCCTGCCCATATTAAAAAATCTAAGGAAATGGACAGTGGAGGACGAGTTCTGGACACAGCCTGATGCCCTGAGAAGCTGTATAGGCATTGAGCAAAGGGTAAATGAGGCATTTCAAGAATAAGGCTTTGTGTCACAACTCTTCAAGGTTCCTTTAGAGACACAGAGCTGTCTTCTGCCTCATACACAGGGAGGGAGATAGACCTTGGCTTCACAAGTATGGCATTTTCAGGACCCTGCTTAAAGAACTGCAGACAGTTTGTAAAATAATGTGTAGCTCTGTATTATTTTGTCTATTCTGCCTCTTTCCTACATTCTCATTCTTTCTCCCACCCTCTCTGATACACATTTTCATTTTGATGACTTGGTTTTGGCCTTCAAATTTATCACAGAAGAAACAACATGCCAGAATCTTTCTTTTTGCAGGATCTGGAGTTGCTTTCTCTACAGTTCAGCAAATAATTACATGTTTATATTCCGTTAGTAATCTTGATTATAATTATTTCACAGTGAAAAGTCTTTTTAGTATCTCCTCATTTTGCAGGAGGCTTTTTTGACTGCAGAATGAGACATGGGAGGAGGAATTCTTTTTAGTGTTTCTTAAGATATCCTGTATTTGCCTTCATAGAATTCATGTTGGACTTTCGTGTTAGAATAATAAATACACTTCAGGTTCTTCTCTATCTTCATTTTCTAGAAAAGGAGCTCAAACAGTAAGCCTAGATTAGGTATATAAATTTTAAAGATTTGAATATTGGAATGTTAATCCAGAATAGGTTTACTGTTCAGAATACTTGAATGACACTTGCAAAATTTATTCTCACAGACCCTGAATTGCAGGCAGCCCTTTCAAAAAGGTGTCCTTACTCTACCTCCCCAAACCCTAGATGATACTAAGGAAGTTTCAGACAGGAGACATATTATTCTTCTGATCTTAACCCTATCTCTTGTCTAGGCCTACTCAGTTCAGGATCAGGAAGAGCTGCTTGCAGAGGAATGCTTTATAAACCACAGGCCTTAACCCAATCTCACCAAGACCTGGGGAATGATGCAAAATGGCTCTCTGGGACTTAGATTTTTTTAACCCTGGTAAAGGCATGGGTCTTAATCTCACTCTAGCCTCTCTAGACCCAGATAGTGGAAGAGGAAATGTGGAGTGTCACTGTCATAGTCTCCTCACATCACCAGTCCAGAACCTGGATGAAGTTACAAAGGATTCAGCCCTTGTAGCAATCTTCAAAAATAACAGTAGTGTTACTTAGCCCTAACCCAAGGATGGACATGCACAGATGGATTTCAGGTGAGCCACAACCTCCTTCCTGAGTGGGACTGTGGACTGGGTAAGGAACTTCAGGAGTGATGTTCTCCTCTCTGTCACTACCTGTACTAAATGAGTCTCACACAGCTCAGTGAGGATAAGGCTCCTCTCCTCCTCAGAAAAAATCAAGACTGGTAAATGGCTGCCATTATCAGGAAAAAAATCATCTGGCCTCCAGACGATTTTCAGAGCAAGTTAAGATGGTAGTAAGGGGCTGTACAAATCGTTTTGACACTTGTAGACAGCCTAGTGACTCAGAAATGAACAGCAGTATGTGCTCTCAAATTGTTTTTAAGTGCTCACCTATTTGGTGAGGTTAATGAATATGAGGTGAACCAAGTTCTGCTGGTTTTCTGCACTTTGTGTAGGAGAAAATATAGGTATCACACTGGGTATCTAGTGTTTTAGGTGAATCTGGAATCTGAGTTGGGACCATCCTGTGTCTGAAATTGTAAAAACTCAGTGTAAGAAATATATTCTTATAAAATCAAGAAGAGTAAGAATTTCCTCAGGTGGAATCACACCATTCTGGGCTCCCCCAGAGGGATTCCAGTCCCTGCTCCAGCATCTTCCTAACCTGTGGAGAAGAAGAGACAATCCTGCTGATGCTTCCATTTTTGTAGCTAATCTGAAACAAAAAGAGAGCCTTCCCTGCACAGCAAGGGATATGCAGGGAATCGTCTGGGGTTTGCCTCCAATATTAAACTGCCATCTGTACTTACTGTGGCCAGTTTCTCAATCTCCTCTTCAGATGATCCAAGAGAAGCTAGTCCAATATCCTAAAGCAAGTAAGCAAGCAGACAGTGTTACACTAGCGTGATTATTCAGCCCAAGGGAGAAAAAGAGGGGAAGAGGGAGGGTCACATCATTTCTAGCATGAATAGCATGAACTATTCATTGGTTTTGTCACCCAAAATGACCTTCCATGGCTTCCAGGATGCCTACCTCTCCCTGGCCCCCAGCTACATACCACTGGGAGCCACATTAGATGAGTGTTTAATCCTCTGTGTTCTCTGTGTAAAATTAACCATCTCTTGTCTTAATGCTGGACTACTTACACCAGGCAAAAATTTAGAGGCAGGCATGAGAAGAAAGGACAGCAAAGGTGGGTTTTATCTTTGCCATTACCTTTCTGTCCCTCACTCTTTCTGACAGCCCTTATGAGCAGGTCATGTCTGTGCAGGGAAGACTGTTTATTTTCATCTGTGCTCCCTGTTAAATGTTATTCTCACAACAGGAATCTGTAGATGTCTCTTTTTTGCTATCCCAGGAGCCATATCATGCAACAAACAAACAAAATTAGGGCATTTTCACTATTCATCATCTCATATTGAATGAAGCAAAAAAGAATTTTCATGGGGTGAATTTCAACTGTGAAAATACTTCGTGGGGACAAAAAAGTGAAATGTGAAAATTCACTGAATGTGATCTCATGTTGTACAGTCTGTGTTATTGATAGGACAAGAAGAAAATTGAAAGCTGTGAAATTGCTGTAATGTCTTATTTCTCATGTGTCTTAAATTCCAGCATTGAACTGAACTGAAGAGGTTTCTTCCAGAATAGGTTATAGATGACTAGAATACTTAAAATACTACACTTCTGATTCTGTTAATAACCAATATTTATGATCAAAATGGTAACTGGCACGTATTCAAGTTGACACAGCTGGAAACCACATCATATGAGGTGAATTGATTTTCTTTTAAAGATATTTCTTTAGAGATCTACATCATGTTGGGACCTACATCATTCTCTTATCTTATCACCCTTTTCCATGCTGGCCACTGATTGATAAGCCTGGACAATGAGATATCTTCTTCCCTCTGCTATGGTTTTGAGGAACATTTGTAGTTCTGAAGTCTTTAATTATGAGAGGTCATTGAGTTCAGTTGGGTCTGACACTGACTGCTCATACTAAATAGCCCCTTATTGTACAAAGAAGCTTTGTTTGCTTTTTGGAGCCTCCTCACCAGTGTGAGCAATGCTGTGAGAATCTGGTGAGTTGTAAAAGGAAGAACAATTCTGATGAATGAATGACATGGTGATGGGCACAGTTAAAGTCTCTTGTGAGACAAGAATGTACATCCAGAGACAGAACCAGCTTGGAGGCTCAGCAGCTGGTGCTGTGTAGGTTCATGTGGTGTAGGACAGGAAACCAGAGGAGCAGCTCGGTCAGCAGAGCTCAGCCTCCAGCCCCACAGAGACATCCTTCTCCAGACAGACACAGCCCTCCCACAGAGAAGACTCACAAGCTCTGACTGCCCTTCCTTTCACACTGTGTGCATAGGGAGCAGTGCTACCACTCCCTTGGAGGAAAGAGAGTGTCTCCCAGGTTGCTGCTAGCCCACCATGCCTGGAGGTCATGACTCAGGCACAATGCAGTCTTAGAATTGCATTTCATGGTGAGCTGTGTGTATTTAAGGCATCTCTGGCCTGCTATCCAGAGCAGTTGGTTAAAGAGCCAGCAGAGAATGTTCTTACCTGTGAGAACTGGGCAAACTCCTTGTCAGCCAACATAGGAACATGACCCAACAACTCATGGCAGCAGTCTCTGGAAAATAAGTGACTTTCTTGTTTATTAAAGGCTTCCTTTTCTGCCCTTCATGAACTCCCTGTGAAGGACTTTAGCCAGTAGACCACAAAGGGAGCTGGTGTGAGTCCTGGTGTGAGTGCTGCTCCACAGTGGCTGCCTCCCACACCTGGCCTGGCTTTGCAAGGATCAGAGCATTCCCTCCTGCCACAGGCAGCCACCTGCCCCCTGCCACCCTGTCTGTTGTCTCCTTGGGATGGCATGGGCACTAACCTTCTATGTCACAACATCTTTGAAAGGTCCCTGTTTTGTCCCAGCCTACAACAAAAGCATCTGTGTGAACTTGTAATTTCTCATGAAATCTAATTGCTGTTGTCTGGCCAGCACTTACTGGGAGAGTTTCACAGCAGGAAACCAAAACCCAGCAGATGGTAACTGAAGGCAGGATGAAAAGATTAAACCAGATATTCTTCAGTCTTTTCCTTCCCCAGACAACTTTGCAAGAGAGACAGAGAACCACACCCTCTCATGCATGACTTCCCCTTCTAACTCTCCAGCTACCAGTTTCTCAAATTGTTTCATTCTGTGGACTACTAGATGGAAGTCCAGAGCCAGTCCCAAGAGAATGATCCTAAACGCATTCAGAAGGAAGGAATTATGTCAGGGCATCAAACTTACGGTTCTGGGGAATGCATAGGAGAAGAGAAGTGCCTTATATACTGTGTGCATTGAAAGACACGAAATGCCAGGCTGGCAAGGAAGTCACGGGCAGACAGCAGTCCTGCAGCTGGCCTCAGCTGGAAACCTGTTCTCTCTGCAAAGGGAAGGGACACCAAATTCAGCTGTTTCTAGGGTTAACTACACAGCATGTTTACTTTAGCCAATAGTTTCAGGGATCCTTCCTGCTCTGTTGGAATAGTTCACTCCACCAAGCATAGCAGGCACACCTTGGCTTATCATTATTGATGTGCCCCTGTGCTGGTATAGGACCAGTTCCTGCAATCTGGAATCACCTCTCCATCCATCCTGTGCATATTCACATAGCAATGTCACAAAGTATGGGTGTACTGCCCACCCCAAGTGCACATTTTTCCACCTATACACACAATTATCTATGTTCCACATGACACTGGTGTGTCTGAGGTCACACATGGTCCTTATGATCAAGCAGGGAACAGAACCTGCATCTGGGTTTTTTTGTTGTTTTTTTTTTTGGGGGGGGGTGGTTTTTTTTCGTTTTTTTACCATTATGTTTATCTAGAACTCACTACACAGCCTCCCAGTGATGTGATCATAGGTGTTTTGTTTTGCACATGTCCACAGAACAGGACAGAAGAATGCAATGCTTTTGCACTATGATTTCAGCTTGTATTTCCAGGGTTACCCCAGAGCACCCTGCATTACCATGAAAGGCCTGTGAGAGACAACCAAAAAAAAAAAAAATAATGACCAGTCTGGTGGTCAATAGAACTCACACTCTACATTTCCATGGGAAACATGTTGGTGGTCTGCAAAGCTAAGAAAATTGAAAATCACTGCTTTCAAAGTGAGCCAATGAAAATCTTTTTGAAGTCCTATATTTAAAATCTGTGTTGCATTCTCAGCTCCCATAAATGACATCTCATCTTCTTTAAAGCATAAACTGAATTTTAAAAAAATCAGAAATGGCTTTATTCTCAATTCTTTCTCCATATTCTATTGTGTCATGATGTCTATAACCTTTTTTCCCTTTTTATGTAAACAAACAAACAAACAAAATCCCACCCAGAAACCAAGCCATTTACAAGATTTGTTTTTGGTTTGTTTTTCCATGTTTCTTCCAGAATTTCTTGTCTTACTCTGTCAGGCTATTAGTACTTTTGCCATAAAAAAAAAAAGGCGGCAAAGCAAAACAAAACACACCCAGAGAAAGAAAAAAAAAAAAAAAAAAAAAAAGAAAAAGAAAAAGAAAAAAAAGAAANACAAAACCCAACCAGAAAAAAAAAAAAAAAAAAAAAGAAAAAAAGGAAAAAATTCAAAGAAGTGACAAAGTATATGAAAACATTTAGGAATGACAGGACAGGAAGAGTGCTTCTCCCTGACATTATGATGGACTAGGTGGTGGGCATTTGCCACAGTTATCTTCTATTGCTCCTCTCAATTCAAAGGTAATTAGTACAGAACTGTCTCAAAAATGAACGATTTTAAAAAAACCTATAATTTATGAGATTATGTATGTACTTTTGTCTATTTGCTGGTCCAATCCAGAGGAATGTGAAAATTTCAGAATCTGGTAATCTTTTGGCTGAATTCTAAGTGAAGTGAAAATTGCAATAGCTGAAAAATATATTATATGAAAACCAAGACCTTAGTAACTCAATTTTGGATGGACTATGAAAGCGTCTAAGGAAATTTATATAGCTTTAGCATACATGTTGGAGGAGAAGGGGGGAAAATGGAGGTAACAGCTTGTGTTCCCTGAGATGTCCTTTTAAATAGAGACCAGTGAATCAGACAGTCTGCTGATGGAACAGACTTGGCCAGTTGCCTTGAAAAGTCCTGGGAAAAAGTTATCTGCTGAAGGTAATATCTGCAAAATCTGAACTTCTAGTTCATGACTGCACAATAAAACCAGCAATCAGTAGAGAATTGGGGTGTGGCTGGTTGGACCTGCTCCCCAAAGATCTGGGAAATCAAACTGCACTGCAGAGAATGTCTTGAGCAGTTGACCTAAAGTGATCTGCAAGGCTTAATTCTTGGCCTAAATGCTGGTGTATACAGGCGACCTGTGCATTGTAGTGTGAGCTTGCTTGAGTTCACTGGCTATAATTTTTTCCAGCTGTGGAGCACAATGACTGCCTGAATCCACATATCTTTCCTAGAAAGATGTGCCTAGGTTCATCTAGTTAACCCTTTTGAAAAACACATCCCATGTGTAAAGGATCACACGGTTAACCACTTGATTTCCTTTAAGTAATCGTGAAATACTTATGAAGTACAGTTCATTTCTCTTGAAACCAGCCTCACTAATAGGTAATAACAGACAGATCTCATACCAAATCAGAAGGAATTGCTTTCTTATCTTCACAGATACTGCTAGGTTAAAGACAAGATGGAAGTTTATCCGGCTGTGTAGGCTGGTTTTATCCTGATCACTTTCTTTCCACGTTATCCCTCTCTCTCTCTCTCTGCCTCCTATGGTTTATTATTTTCAAAGCTTTACAAGGGGAGGTTCAGAATGTACATTCAGGTGCATTTCTTTACTGAGAGGGTGGTCAAACACTGGAATAGACTCCCTGGAGAATTGGTCAATGCCCCAAGCCTGACAGCATTTAAGAGGAATTTGGACAATCCCCTTAAAAACATGCTTTAACTTTTGGTCAGATTTTAGACCTTGCAGATGCTTCTGTCTCAGTCTGAGTTTGAGCCTTGCAATGATGTCAATCTTGATGGTATTCTAGGAAGTATTCTGCATAGTGAAATGAGCTTGTTAGAAGAAAGCAAACCAAGATGTCTATTCAAAGCCTCATATAATGGGACTAAAATTTTAGTTTCCTCACTTTTAATAGTGTCTAGCTGTTAACGCAGCTCTTCTGAAAAAGTTTTGTTTCATTCACACATAACCTGTAGGCTAAAGTTATTTTACAGTTTAATGAGGGTAGGACCAGTGGTCCCAAGAACCATTCAACATTTTCTTTGCTGTCCATTTCAGAATGGAATAAAATGCCTCTGAAATGCTTGATACTCATTCCCAGTTAGTTCATACAATTAGCTTGTAGTAGACACCTTGTGTTTATAGTAAATGAAACTCACTGAGAATGTCTTTCCAAACATTCTTGGCCAGTTTTTCAGAGTTGCTGATTAGTTTGTTTTGACAGAGAGAAAATTTAGAACCAGAACCTGTAAAGGAAGTGAGCAGTCTCCAGGCAATCAAATCCTGTCAACTAACATGAGCAATACAAATAGGATTATGGCAGGATAGTCTTACATGATACTAAATTCTCCTACTTTGAAATCACATGTTACACTTATGGATATGACTATGATAATCAAGTCAGAATCACAATTCCTGGAGCTCCCTGCTGTCAGCTACCGTGTAAATTAAATGAGATCAATTACTTCAAGAGACAAAATATTTATCAGCCCAGTTATTATAAGAGGGAAGTAAGATGGGTAGTTGAATAGAAGTGAGAATACATGAGAAAATACATAAGGCCTACACAGAAAAATTCCCACAGCTGGATGCAATGGTGGTCATGGAAGATGCTTTTCACATGGCAACCATCCCTTCCCTTACACTAGACATGCAATAAAAACCTTGTCATCAGAGAGCTTAATCTTCATGAGAAATGCTAAAGTCTTAGAAAAGTCTTCAGACACAGAAAGCTTATTCAAGCTAACTGGTATCCCCTACTCTTATACAGAGGAGGTCACTTGATTTCCTGGGTATTGTATTTAAATACAATTTATTTAAAGTTAAGCCATATATTTTATTGCTTATTTCAGCATGATGATAAGCTGTCCTCTCTCTGGCATATCTTTTTACAGAGGAAGAGGCTTTAAAGATCACCTTTCTTTAGTAATTCTTGATAATCAGGTCATTTACACAAAACACCCGGCCTTTGGAATCCATGCAGCCTGTGGCCTCATAAAAATAATGCAGGTTTGCTTACTCTCCTGTTCCTTGCTAGTCAGTCCCCAGCCAACATGCCAGCCTAGCAAACTTGTGTGTCCTTTTTCTAAGGTCACTTCTTTATGCCTTTGTGCTCTCCTGTCAGCCATGTGGTAGGCACCAAAAAGTTTAGTCTGACAAGTGGTGCTACAGAGGCAGAAAGAAGAGGAGCTGTTTCAAGGCAGCTGCTGATTGACTAGCAGGATTTCCTGGAAATCGTTTTCTCTAGCACACATCCCCATCCTGCCTGGTGGATCAGGAAAAAACTTGAGAGGTATGTACCTGTACTTGTGTTTGGGTCTTACTATCAGCATGGCTATAGGAGTGTAAAACAGAGCCAAACCCATAAAAGGCTGTGTGGAAGTCGTGCTGAGCAGCATCTGCTGTGACTGTAGAGCTGCTAGTACTGGGATTAGATGGTTAGTGCCGCACCAGCTGCTGCCACTCACATAACAGACACAAACTTACAGCTTGGTCCCTCGATGTGCCTGTATGAATGCCCTGTGTCACAGTTCCTCATGCAGGAGGGAACACTACATCTCATCAGCTCTGCTCACCAGCCTGTTTTCTAGGAACTGGCTTGTAGTGCACAGATATATGTAGAGAACCTTAGAATAAACCATGGTCTATAATGACTGACCTTTTAAAAATCTGGAGACATCCTGAAGCTGAGGGATGTTATCCTCTCGGTAGCCACAGTGCTTCTCGAGCTGCTGGAAAGCATCCAGGTACTGTGTACAGGCATGAGTAGGGTAAAGGCTCCTCAGCTTCCTGTAGACTTCTCTCCTGAAAATCAAAATCTGGATAGCACGAGACACCTCAATAAAGTAGTACTAATCTGTACCATCTACAGATTGACAGAGAGATGTAAACCCCCAGCAGACATCATGGTCTAAAAGTCTGAGCTAGGGACACCTGGTACTTGAAAGCTGGTGCTGGTTGGATGTAGCAAACCATAAGGGCTTTTTGTTTCACTTTTCCTTCAGAAGGTGTCCTTTAATGTTACAGAACTCTAATTCTGATACAGAAGTGTTTCTTGATTAGGCACCTTCTTGCTTAGAGTGTTGGAGGCATCAGGGAAATCCCAGGGAGAGAGCTCAAGGTGGGATACTCTGTTGTTCAGCTTAGGAATGGAATAAATCAGGTATTCCTCTCTTTTCTATTTTTAGAACAACTTGAAATGCTGGACCCTCCTTTTCCACCCTGAAGCCTAGCCCAAATTTGCCTCTTAAAAACCTCTGGGAAAAGTACCTTTTCTGATACTGAAGAGTAATGTCTGGATAGGTGAAGAGGTTTGCATTTCTGCAGTTCAAAATGCCTGGCATGGGCTATGTATTTGGAAGATATGCCAGCTTCTTGAAGCATTTATCCCAGTATACTAAGAGTCCAGCTGAAAATAACATATGTAACCTGATTTGGGCACAGGCTTTAAGCCTCTCACAAGCTTGATGGTACTTGGATTTAGAGTTGTGGTTTGGAATATATTTAGCTGTTGCAAAATAAGCAAGTAGTAATAGGATGGCAAAGAACCTTATAGAAATGGGCTTTTTTGTTCAGACGTGGCCCTAGGCTGTCAACAACTTTATAAACATTGTTTTATGAAAATTGAGATCATTCTTGGAAATGCCGGGTACAGGAAATGACTTTTTGTTGGTTTTGTAAGCTTTTTTTACTATTATTATTATTCTCCTTTTTGTGATGCTATTGTTGCTATGGAGGTGATAGCCAGTCCCTGGTAATGGCTCTTTATTTGTATGACTGTCTTACACAGTGTGGGAGTAATGAACCAGAATGAAGTGGGTGAGGAAAACCTTAGGAGAAAAAAAGTTAGAAGAACAGAGGGAAACAGTGGCTGCTATCACTCATGCAAAAGCCACAGGAGACTGGGCCATTACCACGGAGGAATTAGGAAAAAATGAGGAGGACTAGAGTTCAAGTGTTGCCCTGGCTTATTTCCTCATAGAGTACTACTGACTTCAGTGAGGTTGCATGGGACTTGAACCAGTACAGGGTTCATGCCCAGACTGGAGTCTAGAGAGAGCAGGCTTGTTTACACTTTTGCACATATGGTCTCTTTTATCAAAGTGTCATTCTGCTGCGTCCAAACATTGGCTACCACAGAAGTGCAGGCAGTCCCAGAGACCAGTGATGAATTATCCAAAACTAAGTGTTCCTCTAAGACTATCATCTAAGTACACTCCAAAGCCAAGAGAGCAGCAGGTATGAAAGAACTGATGGAAGCACGCTTTATGAAACACTGTAGAAAGGAGCATCCTAACAAAAGATGGAGCCAGATGCTTGGAAGACATTAAAGGCAATAACCTCATTTTACATAAATTTCCTTATTTTTCACAAAAAAAAAAAAA
>VYXD01007119.1:1733765-1787387 GCA_013397195.1 Hylia prasina
AAAAAAAAGTGGCACTATCAGCTTCATTACGAAGATGTGACAGGTGCATCCCCATAATTTTCTCTTGAATTCTCCATTTTTCTTACACAGCTTTTACCCATATGGCATGTCTGACTACTTAGTTTCAGGGCCTTCCAAGAAGTTGTTTTGAAAACAAAAGCTCAGATCATGTGTACTCTCTGTTTTCTGAAAGTCATATTTCTTCTCTGGCTTGGTTTTCACTTTTATAACCATGTTGCTACAAACTGAAGACATTCAGCAACTCCTCAGAGTGACACCAAGGGAATTCAGTCTGTGCTACAAACTTCCCCTGCAATTGCACAGTGCTCAATTAAGTTGTGCTGTAATGCAGCTGATCTCGGGGCACAGCCTCAGGGACCTGTGATAACAATTGGGAAGGCTAATTTTGGAAACAGCTTCACATAACAAGACAACCTGGGTTGCTGGGGTTGGCTGTTCAGAGAAAAGGGCAGGTACTCCTTCAAAAGCCTATTCTGTTGCCAGGATGGATCTAATTCTACAGAGAAGAGCTGGAATGAGGAGGGTTGGCAACAAAAGAGAAAAAACAGAAAGAACACAAAATTAAATTTTCCTAAATATGACATTCCCACACACCATCCCATGTCAAGACTGTTGGCTGGTGGTAGCAATCATGAGCATGACAATGACCATCAGTCTTTGACTATTGAAAGATAGTTTCAATATTGAAAGATTTTTATTTTTTATAAAAACCTATTTGAGCTTAGTAAAAATGTGTTCTCCTGGATGAGCTGAATGCAAGATTTTTATGTGCTCATGGATTTCTGTGGCACACCAGATTTTATTTTGAAAAAGTAAGTTGAAAGAGATGGGATGGCAGTGTGGTTGAGGTTCTGGCATGAGACATCTAGTTCTATGGATTTAAATCCTGGCATTGGAATAAACTTTGCATGTGATTTAGGGCAAAATACTTAAGTTCAAGGGTTTTCAGTTGCACAATTAGAAAATGCAGTCTTCATTCTTCCTTTCCCCCACCTTTAGGCCTTCTTTCCAATTAAACTGTAAACCTTCCTGAACAAAGACTCTCTCTTATGTGCACAGATGGCACCTTGCACAGTCCTAGGACTCTGCTCTTACTTGAGACATTGGACATATTAATGCTTTGTAGTATCACACAAATGTGGAATTACTGCTGCCTACTGATACATTTTAAAGTTGGTGGAAAAAAGTGGAAACAGAGGGATTTGAAATAGGAAGTCTGCTCTCATTCAAATCTGCCACATACTTCACATAATGCTTAAAAGCATACTTTCAATTTAATTAAGTTTGTTTCATTCATTGGTTGTGTTTTGCAGTCTTTTTTTTTTTTTTTTTTTTTTTTTTATTTGTGTTTTTTTTTGAGTTTTTTTTTTTTTTTTTTTTTTTTTTTTTTCAGAATGGCAAACCTTCAGGAGAAACAAAGCTCCAGTGAAGAAATGCGGCACCCTTATAAAAGTAACTTACCATTATTTCATATGATATCTAAGGCCATTTTTCTGTCTTTATACATAAATAATGTATGCTGGAAGGGTATTTCCTCTACCTCTAGTTTGAGAAAATTATACATATTCACATTAAAGCAATGAATACTTCAAGGAGATCAAGGTGCCCTGTGAATATTGAATTAGCCATGTCATCTGAGTGAATTTCTGTGCTGTGATTGGGCATTTTCCCCTGGTAACAGGTTTGAAAAGGTGATATTTCTGCGAGCACCACAGTTATAGTGAACTAAACATCAGTTAGAAGAAGTTATTCTACAGGCTGCAGGTGTTTTCTGGCTTCCGATATCCTGATGGGATCGGCAGGCAGGGAGATAGTCAGGAAAATGCCTTTTGCTCTAGAAAGTGAATAGTTAAGACCAGCCCTGAGAATGGCTTTCTGCAAAATGAATGACCAAAAGATGACATTTAACCAAAGAGTAAAATGTGAGATGGATGAACAACATTTTAAAAAGGTTATAGCTGTCTCACATTGCCAGTCTTTCCTGAGACTGCTATGGAATGGCCCAGGAGTTGGAGCATAAGTACCAAACTCACCAGGTTGCTGTTTCCTGTGCTGTGTACTCAATGTGAGGTAAAGGGTCTCCTCTGTAATGAAGAGAAAAAATATGACACGTCTCAAGATTTCAAGTTCAGTTTCCAAGTATTTTTTTTGCACCATGAATTTTTGCCATAATGAAAATAGAAAACAAAATAGTAAATAATGAACCATCTACTTGTCTTGATTGGCTCTAATGTGTGTGTTCTCTCTTCTGTTACAATGTGGGGAGGAAACAGAGGGATATGTAAGAAAGGGAGCTGTGTTCTGGTTCACAGATGGAATGAGAGACCTCCAGGCTTGCCATCACCTCTGCTGAAGGCAATCTAGCAAGCAAAACACAGTGTGTGACTGGAGGGGCCCTCCCTGGAGGATGTGATCAGCACAGTACTGTCACAGAGAAGCTTTCATAAACCCATGAGCAGAGAGCTGCCCAGGCATCAGCTGTGTGGTTAGCACTGATCCTCTGATGGGTGCTCTTTTCTCCTCTTCCTCACTGTTGCTTTTTCTGTAGCTCTGAGTCAGTCCAGTTCTGCTTTTGGGCTGTTCTGAGCTGTGCTGACTCTGATATTTGATGGAAGAGAGAAAACTGTATTCAGAAGCCTCACAAGACTTTGGAGACTCCACCAGTTCTTGGACACTGTGAGGCTGATAATCCATGAACATTTATACCTATACCTTTGATTTACCCTATCAGAAAGCAGTGTAGTTCTGGTGAAGGTTTACACATAAAGGTAGAAACATTTTCCATCACTTGCACCAGAACTGAGAGATGTTTATGTTTTTAGGTAGTTGGTGTGCATAAACAGAGACACTTTAAAAAAGCAAATAACAAAAATAATAAATCACTTTCCACTGTCAAAAATACATTTGTAAATGCTGTTCCTCAAATTACCTCGAAAAAGATTAACCTCAGCTCAGGAACAAGTCTTAAAAAGAACTTGAAAATTTAAATAAAGGGTCATATTGCAATTGCTTTTGCTAAAACAAAATCCAGCACTGGATTGGGATATATGAATGCAATCTTAAGATTTTTGTCTTAAAATGTACTTGCTGTGTCATCACAAAAGCCTATTTTGTATGGAGTGTAGCATTTTGTGGCTGCATTCTGTTGTCTCAAAAGTGGCCCCACTGACACATTGACAAAATCTTACATCTCTGACATTTCTTGCACATGAAGTCTGAAAGAGCATGTGGACCACTGAACTTTCCCTTCAGAAGCCTTGTACTTACACTCTGTAATTAAAGGCCAGGTCAGCAAAGAACACCCTCCGTTTTTTATACTCCAGATCAGAGTATCCCTGGGTTAGAAAATAATTAGGAAAAAAAGTTTTACATTATGAGAGATCTGTGGGCATAAGTAGAAATCATCAGAACCACCACTGCATCTGTGGAAAGTACAGACTCCCCACCCAATTCTCACTGCCCATGTATTACTATGCTGTAATAAAGACAGACTCAGTGGTATCTGTTCAAAGGGGAAGTTTACCTACTGAATACCAGAATTTTCTTTCAGCACCTTCTGTGTTTTCTGGAATTAAAACTTCAAGCAGGCTTTGCCAGCTATTGAATATGCATACAGACATGGAATCACATTTCTTTTAATTTTATGTCATTCATAATAAGAATTAAAACTTGAATCTGGAACTGTGTGCTAATATGACTCATAAAACAGCATTGATCTGCATCACTGTACAAATATTTATTATTCTAAAATATTCAGAATTTACTGGAACTACTTTGCATACTACAAGCCAGATTTGTCCTTTAGGTTTATTCACATAATTTTTGTAGCAATAATGCCAGTAACCCTGCAGTTAGTGAGCGTTGTGTGCATGAATCTGAGGAAAGGGCTGGATCCTGAGAGCATGTTTATTTTGTTATGTGTTGTGGATAATATGTTCATTCAGGTGCCAGCCTTGCTTGTCAGTGGCTGTAACAGGTCCATTGAAAACACATTAGAAGTTGCTGTGACATCTCAGCTTTGTCCGTGTGCGCTCTGTGCCCGTCCTGTGCGCAGCTGGAGCCTCCCTGGGGGACCCGCAGCCAGTGGCAGGGTAGCCCAGAAATTGGTGTCACAGTCACATCAGCCTGATTGTTTTGGCCAGTAAAGAACAAACTGAAGGTGTGGAGATGAACAACCCAAACTGTCTATTTGGTAGGAAATGTATATGCAAAATCTTTGCTGAGCTACCTGTACATCAGCTGCTTTTGTGCTTTCCTCCAGCCTCTCCATTTTTGAGCCCTGCTCAGAAGCCTGGTAAATCAGCCCACACTGTGCTCTCTCCTGCCACAGACAAGTGCTGTTCAGTGCCTGAGGTAACTTGTTTTCAACTTGTCAGGTATTTCTAAGTTGTACTACATTCTGCAATTTAGATTTATCCCCACTCAGTGTTTCAGTAACTCAGCACCACTGCTGCTTTCTGCCAGCCTCTTCAGTGTTCACACCTTCTATTTGGCAAAGGATGAGGGAAACTTAGTTCAGTTCAAAGAATTCCCTATGTGTGTTCATTTATCTAATGACAAACAGCCTAAGAGTTAGCTCAGGCAAACACTTGGACTGTTTGTATCAGAAAGAAATAAAGAAGAATGAAAGATGTCCTGGTTAAGCAGGATATGAAGTTCTCCTAGAGCATTATGGTTGAATAAGCGATTCTCAAAAACAGAAGCTAGACTTACAGACTTGGAAAGGTCTAATTTATATTACACAGGACTACATAGCTCACAACAAAACATGGTGTAGATTAATTAAAGGGACTAAATAGAATTCAAACATGTAGAGAAGGGAAGGACAAAAACTTTCTTGTAGATTCTGTTGATACACATCTACATCTTCACTGCATTTCTCAGTGTGAAGTATGTCTTCTTTTTTTTCCTTTCCATGCATCCCTTCTGTGTGATGCTTGACTGAATAAAATGCTTCTGTGACCTATCTTGTCAAAGGACAAATGGCCCTTTGGAGTCCCTTTTGTGTCTGTTCCAAACTCACATCTCATCTGTAGTAAAGCTGGGAAACTTTGGTGAGAAACAGGTGTTTAATTGTTTGTTTGTTTGCTCCCAGTACTTTCTCTTACCATCATCACTAGAGCAGGACTCTACATTGCATTTTTCTTTCCCTCTCCTAGAGTTTGTGCTTATGGCATGGCTAAGAGTGCACACATAAAGCTGTTACAGTAAGACCTGTTTTGTGGTCCATTCCTGCAGAGACTCATACAGTCCCTAATTCCACTGAAGATAAGCTTTTATCTGCCCATGTGGCTTTCTTTCTCTTCTTTCATGAGTATTTGTTTGCTGCTGAAGTTTCCCTCACAACAATCTCCCTACAGAGAGTGTCTCTTTTAAAGATGAAATAACAGTAATATTAAACTTACAGGGTGACCATGGTCCAAACTGGGATCATATTTAGTCATCAGATGGTGACACTTGTCCAGATCTTGTATTTTTCTGGGGAACCAGGGCACTGGAGAGAAAACAGAAGGAGTTAAATGAGAGAGAATCAAATAATTTTAGAAGACAGAGAAAATAAAAGCTGTGCTGAAGATAAAAAACTTTCTTTTCATTAATATCTAAGAATATTCATATCTATTCATATTATGTTACCATAACTGTCAAATTTCTCAGTAGTTGACTTGTTTCCTGACCCTAATGGCAGACTGGATGAAAAATCACCTGAAATTAACTTCCTGTGATAATGTCTCAGTTTTAATTAGTAGAAACAATTTTTGAAGGCAAAAATATTTTTTAGATCAAATGTGTTTTCTGTTTGACACAGGACAACAAATTTATTTCTACATTCTGGATTTAAGAATATATTTTGATCTTGTCTAAAAAGCAGTTTTGCATTTTCATGCCTTTAAAAGTGAAACAATATTTTAAAAGGAAAACATGAAATTTTTAAAATTTCTAGAAACTAAAGAGATGAAGAAGAATCTTAAAGTTTTTCCTTCTAGCAATTTTTTTTTATTCCCCAGCAACATTATTCTTTAGCTACATTTCCAAAGAGCTTCCTTCTCATGAAGTGGGAAGCTTTTCCAGTGACTAAAATTAAAATAAAATGTGATCATTTTAATTTAAATGCCAGCATTTATGAGAAATTAATTTTAAAAAATGCTGGAAAAACAGGAAGTTGATATTGCTTTCTGGGGTCAGACTGATGTTGCAATTAGACTTTCTGTGTTGCAACTCAGAAAGGTCCATTTGGGGTCACCTTAATCTCATACTGGACAAGACATCAAACATCTCTCCATTGAATGGTAAATTTAATTTTTGCTGTATTATATTACACCCAAGCACATCAAGTTTAGAGAAGTACAAATTTAAAAGTACTCACAGATGCTGGGGAGATTATAGGTTTTTCATACATTACAATCCGTGATAAGTAGGAAGAAATACCAGTCTGACAGATGCCTTATGTGCACCCAGAACCTTTTTCTGAGCCTTTGTCTCTGGCTGTACCAGTGGTTCTGCATGCAAGGTACCTTTCCTGTTATCTCCTGCCATATCCCCTCAAAACCCATACCTGATCACATCTGCCCCTGTGTGTCCCCACACACATCTTGCCTGTTCCCGGCAGAAAAAAAAAACCATAAACGCACCCTCTTTTAATAACCCCTTGGTTTTTTTGTAGTTCCAAGTCCTGGCACATCTAAAACCTCTCAAATCCCAAGGAAATCCTAAAGAAATGCTTCACCAGCTCCAAAACCCTCTTTGGCTCTCCAGTTTCCCTGATAACAGTGCCCTTTTGATATGGCCACAGTTCTGAGAACAGCTTGGTGAGGACTGCCTCTCATTAGCCTGACAATGAATTTCAAACAACACCCAAAGGTGCCCAAACAGGACCGTGTAAGTTAAAAGTGCTCTGGGAATATCTGTCTGGCTTTGTCAAGGGAGGAAAAACCCATGGCAATTCTGTATTCAGAGAACTCAATATGTGAGCTGGACCCTGAGCCTTCTCATCTGTCCTCCTCGGGATTGTATTAAAGGTCTCTAACAGCTATATTCATCCATTCCTGCCTGCAACCAGGAGAAATACCTGTCTGCCTCTGCATTTGTCTTGAAACAATCAGTTCTCTGCACAGCTTTCAGCACACAATCTCCTGACATTGAGGAGTTTCTAGTTTCTCATCAGCTTTTTTGTTCTGCTGATCTATCCTTCTCATCTCCCTCTTTGCTGGAACACTTCTCACCTGAGTTCCACTGGCTATGATGAAGTGCCTCTCTGTCTGCACCAAAGGCAATGGAAAACAGCCATGAAGAGACAAATAATAGGTGTGCACTCACTGGCTTTCCAGACAAATTGAATTACTATTATGAAGAAGAAACTAAAACTAAAACTGTTACTCCAAAAGAACTGCACTATGAGATGCATACATTTCTTACCTTTGTCTTCTCTTCTGGTTTTCACATCCTTTGCTAGTCTCTTTAAGGAGGTGATAAGGATACCAACATCAGCACTGTGAACTTCACATTCAACAAAAATGTCAAGATCGTCCACAGAGTTCTTGGGCTTTTTAGCTCGACGGGTTTCAAAGTGATAGATTTGAGTTTCGAACATCTGCAAGAGCCAAGTGTTCATATGATGAAGCTTCTCCAAAGACTGAAAATCCAGGTAAGTCTAGATACATTTCTATAATGCTTTTAAAAGGTGACTAAAAGAGGTATTAACTAGACGTGCATATTAAGCAATGAAGTCCAATAATGTCTGGTATACAAAGAGCTAAAATACAGACAGACCTAAAGATTAAACACTATAGCATTGGGTAGAGAAAGAAGGAGATGAAAGATTGACTGTAGAATTTCATCTGTGCAGAAATAGCAAATGACTGGATGGGTAACTTAAAATCCTGCCAGAATGAAAGCAGATCTATTGATGTATAATAGCACCATAATCATTACATAATTGTGAAAAATAAGTAACAAGTACAATACTTTTCTTTAGAGTTATTCATTTTCCCAGATAAGAGTGAGCACCTGGTACGGGCACTTCAAGTGCCCAGACTACATAATGCCTGTGTGGTCCACAGCTCTTACAGTCTTTGTATCTCCTGCCAAACATGCAGAGAAAATTCACTGGTTTCTTATATCCCCACAGCCTGAGTGCTTGAAATGCCAGCCACCACTACTGCTAGCAAGGAACGACTGATTATTATCTGCTTTAAACAGCTCTCGCATGAAATGGTGATTCTTCTAAAAGACTGTGCCCAGATGCTCCCTCCCTCCAGAGAACTCTCACTCTATGCCATGAGACCAGGCAACCTCTCTGAGCAGCTGGAGCAAAACCAGGACAGTGAGAAAGGGGGAAGGCAGCAGAAGGTGTAAGTCAGGCAGGAGAAGGAGAAGGGTGAGAGTGGGAGAGATGCAAACTGGGAGGCATGAAGGCAGTAGGGAGAGAAGAGAGGACTCAGCAAAGGAAAGGGATATTGAGGTATGTACCTCGAAGACTTTGGCTGCCTTAGAGAGCTCAATCTTCCTCACATTGTAGAGGGTGAGGGTCAGGATGAGAGAAGCTCTGTCATCCTCTCTATTGGAGTCCAGGCTGCCTTGGCTGTTCAACGACTCTGTGCAACACATCTCCTTCTCCTTGTTGGCTTCTTCTTTCAGGCCTGACATCCCCACCAAATCAGTCTTCATTGGGAGATAGGAGAGTGGATTGCAATAGCCAGATATTGAGTGGAAACCGCCTGAGGGTGTGGGAGCAATGGCCAGGGGAATTGGTGGGACTGGAGGTGCACTGTGTCTGTGTGTGGTGAGCTCAGAGCTGCCAGAAGCAGGGACACGAGCTGGTTGCTGTGTGTCAGGTGTAGAGACATTTATGTTGGCTGTGCCAGACACATCAAGGGAAGCCGCCTGCGTAGGATGTGCGCATGAGCCCAAGATGGTCCTCCTCCCCTGGACGACTTCAAAGTCCTAGAGCAGTCCTCCTGCTCTATTTGAAGGTGTCTGCAGGCTGTTCAGCCCTAGATAGAGCTTCCTTTGTGGAGATGCAGTCAATTAGCCTGAGATCCACTTACATCTCCTGGATGTAATCTCTCATTGCGCAGGTCAGTCTGGACTGACCTGCACAATGTCTGAGACTGTCCTTCATCCCTGCTCTCTCTTATCTCACTGGGACTCTCTCTGTGTTGTGTACCTCCTCAGTGAACCAACAGGGTCTACTCCCAAGCCATGGCCCAATCTTGTCCCCTGTGCACAGAAGGGACAACACTCAGATTGTGAAAAATAACAATTCTGGGAGTGCCAGAGAGACCTCAGTCAGAGTCAGAATTCAGTGCCTACTTCTGAGCCTTTCCTACCCACAGGATCTGAACCTCTTTTACCCTATCACTCCAAGAGAGGAGTGCTGCCTCCAGGCTACATTCCTAGGTTGGAACTTTTTTCTATCATGATTTTATCTCCGTTGAAATAGGCTCTCAAAAAGACCAGGGTCACATCATTCTTGTGGATGGCACGACAAGCTCCAGGACGATTTAGCTCTGCAGGGGGCACATCTTCCCTTCGTTTACACTTGACATCAAAAAAACAGTTTCTGGATATAAGCACCCATATCTTCATACCCCAAGATACAGTGAACCAGACCCCCTGTGAAGGTCATCCTGTAGGTACAAAGATAAGACTGCCCCTCTGGCCTCCCTTTGCAGATGGAGCATTTTTTATGCACCCCTTAGCTTACCTTGGCTCAGTCTCATCTCCAAGAGTTATTGTGCTCTTACCTCTTTCCTGGCCAGGGAAGATAAAAATTTTTGTTTTCTATGGATCATGACAGCACCATATTTTCCCTTGGGCCAAGACAGAGCACAGGGAAGGTCTTGATTTCTTTATCTATTTCCCTGCTGACAAACAAACTCAAGTTGAATTTAGCAGCACTGTGCCCAGGAGAGAGGTCTCAGCATCCTGAGGAATGTTGGCTCCTGCAGACCTCAGGCACAGCCTGGGTGTGGGATATGGGGTTGTGTTGGTTAAAGGAGTTGATGGTTACGTTTACCAGAAAGGCCTGTGGCAGGGCACAGCAGCAGGCTGGGCCGTGAGAGGTCAGTGGGGGGTGAGAGGCAGCTGTGGGGAGAGACAAGGACAGTATGTGAGCGGGAAGCTGATTGGGTGGTGAGACGCGTGGCTAGCATGTGAGCGCGAAGCTGATTGGGTGGTGAGACACACGGACAGCATGTGTGCGGGAAGCTGATTGGGTGGTGAGACACACGGACAGCATGTGTGCGGGAAGCTGATTGGGTGGTGAGACGAGGCGGCCAGCAGCACTGCAGCTGAGCAGCCAATGGGTGCCCTGTTTCTGTTAAGTTTTGTTTAAGTCCGGTGGACACTAAAGGTATATAAGGGAGGTGTTTTCTACAATAAAGCGATTTCCATCACATGGACAGGGCAGAGTTTGTGTATCTTTGTTCCCTGTTGCTACACCTGGGAAGAGGGGTGTCCCAGCCACGCTCAGCCTGGGCACAGGGGCCATGGGGCAGGCCACTTTTTGTCATGCAGAACCCACCCCTGATACAGAACCCTCCAAGCCTNTGATTGGGTGGTGAGACACACGGACAGCATGTGTGCGGGAAGCTGATTGGGTGGTGAGACACACGGACAGCATGTGTGCGGGAAGCTGATTGGGTGGTGAGACACATGGACAGCATGTGAGTGGGAAGTTGATTGGGTGGTGAGACACACGGACAGCATGTGAGCAGGAAGTTGATTGGGTGGTGAGACGAGGCGGCCAGCAGCACTGCGGCTGAGCAGCCAATGGGTGCCCTGTTTCTGTTAAGTTTTAAGTCCAGTGGGCACTAAAGGTATATAAGGGAGGTGTTTTCTACAATAAAGCGATTTCCATCACATGGACAGGGCAGAGTTTGTGTATCTTTGTTCCCTGTTGCTACACCTGGGAAGAGGGGTGTCCCAGCCACGCTCAGCCTGGGCACAGGGGCCATGGGGCAGGCCACTTTTTGTCATGCAGAACCCACCCCTGATACAGAACCCTCCAAGCCTTGGCTTGTGTCCCAGGTGCTTCCAGGAGGGCAAGGGGGCACCTCAGAAGTAGCTGATTGGCAGCTGCAACTGATTAGTAGGGTGGAGAAATGGGCTTTAAGAGGAAAAAAAGCTCTTCCTACTCCCACGTTCCCCCAGGAGTGGTGGCAAGGCTGGACACAGGAGAAGATGTCTGATCACCACAACCAACCTGACCTTTTTTAATCTGGTACCATTGCAGGTATCTTTATCCTGTATGAGGAGAGCACCAGTCATTTGAGATGGATGCATCATTAGTATTTTTAGTTTATTTAGGTTGTTACATCTGAACATCAAAATGTCTTCTCTGACAGCTGCCAGCACAGTTTGAAGCAGCAGAGGGAGGTTTAAAAATAATGCATTCCTGTGGACTGCTCCTGTGCTTAATCCCTTTTTCAACAATTTCGGCATTTTTGGGGGAATAAAATGTCCCTTCTCCAAGGCTGCTGTCAAATGTAGGCATCTTAAGACACCCAGAGAAGTCCACCAGTGCCAACAAGCCCTCCCTCCATCACAATCATTGACCTGGGCCAAGGTCACTGTAAACCAAAGGGCCTCACTTAAAACTTCTTTGATCACCTGAAACCAAGCTGGAGATGAGGACACCAAGAAATGTGATCACAGTGGGATAGAAGAGAGGAAGGTTACTTAAAAGATTAGTTTGGGGTAAGTTAGTCAGAGTAGCACTCGAAGACTTACGGAGTATGCAAAGGTAGAGCAAGCTGGGCTTTGTTGTGCATTTCTAAGTAATGACACACATTAGGAAGTGTTTATATCAGTCTCATAATCTTGCCTGGATGAGTGACAGTCAACCAGTTCAAGAGAGCCTTTTTCTGTGATGGGGAACACCTCAGATGGGTGAGCTGGGTCTTTTTAATTGTGGTTGACTTGTGTGGTTACCACACAAGGAGGATTTATACTGGTCAGAGTGTGCAAAAAGGATTTTCTTACACAGCTGGAACTTTCTTTAACCATGAAAATAAGAAGTCACCCATAAAGGAGTACTATTTAAAATGTGATTTATTTGTAGTATTTCAAGTACTTATTTACACAATTATTTGTTCTGAAAGAAAATCTACTTTCCATACATTTCTTCTGCTTTTAAAATGCTGAACATTTAATTTTTTTCTCATCTGTCTTGCTGAGCAGCCATGCTGTGCTGCTTCGGCTGGAGCTATGGCTCATTTAAACCTGCATTAAGGGACAGACAATCAGACGTGGCATCAATATTCTCTAATTATTCCACTTGCACATAAAAGAAAATCATGAATCCTGGGCTCTCGATATCACTATAGAAGTACTATTGCTGTCATTCATAGCAACAGTCAGAAGCACAGGAGCTTGGAAAGCTCTCTGAGGATTAGTTTGAAAGACTTTACCCTAGGGATGAAATTGTCTCTTTGTAACATACAGTTACCTCATGGGTCCTATTATATTAAGAGAGAAAAATATGAGCTACTTTCACACTGAAAATACATGTCAAGTGGGATTGAAAGATCTAGAGATTCATTGTGATGAGAAAAAAAGGAATAAAAATATACTAAGATAAAAAAGGTTACTTCAAAGCATCAAAATGATACCATTTTGCATAAGTATATGTCTGTTGAAAAGGGTTCCAGCTGGTTATTACCCACTATATATATAATGAAAAGAACTGTACTTTCTATCTTCCTAAATGATGATGCTTACATTAAAGCAGTAATGCTTTTCAAAGTATAAATACAAAATTAGTACTATGGCAGGTATGAGACTCATGGGCTTTCAAATCCCTCTCCCTCTTTCAATCTTCTAACATAAATGTGACCCCTAAGCCATGTTAGTGTCATGATGCAAAATTGTTTCAAGCTGGAAATGCTGTTCAGCTTTGCTTTACTCCATTCTGTTCCAATGTTCCAATGCTGAGTTCCCTCCTTCAACCAGGGAGCTAAAAGGAGGCATTATCAATGTGGACTAGTCCAAGAGACCATTTAGCTGATTTGAGTGAAATTTATTGGATAAATACAGAAACAGCTTCCTGAACAGCAAAATTCTTCTCTCTCCATGCCCAGCCATTGAGTTAAGCTGGAATCACCCTTGGTTCCATTTGCTGACTCAGTTGAGATATACTCCAGGAAAAATAAAACTGCTTTTACCAAAAAAAGGGAGATTAAAGCTCAGATGGCAGTAGAGATGAAAAAAGGTGTTGTTACTTAGGACTTGTCTTTGAAAGAACACTTGGGTTTGAATGCAGTTAGGTTGGGACACAGCTGACCGAGGACTTCCATGGCTTTGGTGGGGACTCTAGCCACAGACACAGAGAGTCAGGAGTTGGAAGGCTCTGACATCTTCACCTGCATTGTAACAGGCACTTCCTCTCCATTTCCAAGGTGCTGGTATCCACCTTCTAGGTTGTGAGACCAGAAAGTTAAGACACCTCTCAGGGAACGACACACACAAAAGCAATGTAGCCTTCACACATCAGCCATCCACTGTGAGTAGCTGAGTATGCCTGTTAAGAGAAATCTCCCTTTGAAAGGCCTCCCTGTATACCCTGAAAGGTGTAGACTCCATGGGAACCTTGGACAACTGGGAGGCACTGAGGGAGAGTGACTGCGAGAGAAGGCAAGGTGGATCACTCTGTTCATTGACATCCCATCCCTGGTCCCAGACCTCACAGGTGCAGCAGATTATAGCTCTGCACAGTGAAGATCTCCTTCTGCTAACCTTTGGCAAAAAACACGTACAGACTTCCCTCAGATTCCCAGGAATAAGGAAAATTTTATACATTTGTGAGGAAAAAAAAATGGATTAGTGTCTGAAGGCCAGAAGAGTTGAGGATCTATAGGTGTCTGCTTCTCTGCTAATCTCTAATAATTAAGATATATAACATAAGTATTAATGCAGTACACTAGAAGATAGTAGACTGAGGCTAGATCGAGACTGGCACTTGCACATGGTAGCTTCTAGTCACTAGCACATTACAGCAAGTCTTCATCTGATCTTCTGGAGGGCATTGCAAAGGATCCCAATCTCACCTGCAAAAGGAAATAATCAGAGCAATTAATTCTAGAACTAGCCCATTTCTAACACTCCTGTATGTTTTTTACCCTTTATATCCATTCTCTTAAAGAGTAAGGTGAGCAGAGAAGTGCTGAACAAGACATATTTATTAGGGTCTTACTGAGGTTAGGTCTGCAGAGTCATCCCTTTGCCTTCATTAGCCATAGAAGGCTGGCTCACAGGATCAGAGGAGCTGGCTCTCAGCAGGCTAGCCAATGTGAGGGGGAAAATGGGATCAAAGCCATGCTTCTCCTTCTCTTCCTTACTGAAAACAGCTAGAGCCATACATCAGGATCCACCTCAAGGCCATCTGGCATTTCCTAGCATCTCCCCCAAAAATGGTTTTTTTTCAGATTTAACAAGTTACAGTCAAGTGGAAATGCTTGTTGAAGCTTGGCTGGAATTGGGAAGTAATTTTTTTATGAGAAAGGAGATGTGTGCTGCCTTATCTTGGATAGGCTTAGAGCATTAAATGCAACCAGATGGAATCTGCCTTGTGGTTCCTAATTCTGGCCCAAGTTTTGACGAATTCAAGGTAACAAATCTGAAATTCCTTACTATTGATCGTGTCAGCTAAGTTCTTCAGCTGCTTTGCATTGTCCAAGACTTCAATCCTCTGTGTGTAGGGATTATACCGAACAGAGAAAGGACGAGGGATTGTTTGAGCAAATTTCCTGAGGGGAAAAACATAAACAAATGTACAGTTGAATTTTTTTTTTTTTCACTAACTCTTCTCAATGTGTGCGTTTGTTGATTGTAGGGACAAAATCTATGGGAGGAGATAACTGAAATTCCTACTGACTGATCTGAGACCTACAACATTCTGCAACACACTTGAAACTGCATTTATCCTTATCACCTCTGTTTTTTTCTGAGCAGGAATAACTGAGCTATTGGCATGGCAACTCTGCTCCTGGTATAGGCCAGCTATGTAGCAACTGGAATCTGCCAAGCTTGAAAACCTAATTTTCCTTTCATTAGTGCAAAATGTAGGAATTCTAATCCAAGTCTGAGCCTCTGGGAAGTTAATGTCAAGGATCTATGCCATCTTGATATGCCAAGAAGTAAGCAGAGACCTAACTTCTGGCATGGTCTAGCTCTTAAATTACCTGGTAGCTTCCAGGTAATTTAAGAGATAGACAAGAGTTAATGGAGTGAAGCAGCATTCTCTGTTGCAAAATAGTTAATTCCATGTCAGAAGCATTAAGATTTTGGTGTCTTGGGAAAATATTAATTTGCATAACCACAGAACTGCAGAAAGAAGTGCTCTGAATGGGATGAGACAGTCAGAGCTATTGTTCCAGGCTTCTTGTAGATCCCAGCAGGACACTGGCTTATATATCTGTTTTGGATTACTGGAGTTATTGCTGAAAGAGGAATGGAAGCACGCAGGAGTTGATTATGGAGCCCCACAACACAGACTGTGACTCAGCAGGGTAAATCCCATACTCCTACAACTGTGGAATATGCTGGATGCCACCCCCACAAAGCTTCATCAGTTTAAATCTTATTATTATCAGCTAAGGACATTGTCTCAAACAGAATTCAGTATGAACAGGCCACAAGGTATGACAGTGAAGAAAATATTGCATTGACTATGATGAATTTAGCAGCATTGGTCTGGTTTTTCTAAGAGGAGAGATCACATTAGAAAATGGCTTTCCTAAATCTCATCTGAAAGTAAGATCTCAGTTAGAATATGAATGCCTTAAACTGTAATCTTTTAGGTCAATCTCAGAATAATTTTTCAGAAAGGTATTCTGTTACCCATAAACACACATGTCCAAATGCAAGCCACTAACACAGGTACTGGATCAAGCCCCAGAAACTATTTTAATTTAATCACTTTTTCAATTTGGTCACTGAAACAAATAAAAAAAGCTGCAAGATAGTTTGTTGCAGCATCTTCCTCAAGGAGCTTGCTACTCAGTTAGATATATATATACAGAGAAGATAGAAGCTCTGTGCACGATATTAATAGCATAGCCCAGAAGAGAAAGCCATCTTTCCTCAGAGAAAAGGGCACAAGGAGAAGCTGCAGACTTATGACAACTAAGGAAGCAGCAGGGGAGAGAGCTAGGAAGACCTCAGAGCTGGGGAGCTTGAGGTAGCAGAATATCTCGGGATGTAACACAATTTTCTGTGAATGGTAGAAAGATAAGGGACTGCAGGTCTGGGAAAAGTTTGTGTGTGGCATCTCCAAATGAAAAATATGTTGAGTGTGAACAAAGACAACCCCCCAGTGGCTTGACTAACATCCAGAAATATGATTGTGTGTTGGTGTTTTAAGAGGAATAGAAATATTGTCAAGGTGAAAACCAAGCTGAACCCCAACACAGGCTGAGCCATTCCTGTTCCAAGAATCAGAACTGAACCTGGACATAACTTCAGAGGAAAAGGAGTAGATACCACAAGATTTTTTTTTTTTTCCACAAGAACTGTTAATTCTAGTAATGGTAAAGTTACTTGGTTTACATTATTTAGCCAGATTTGACCTTAAATGTTGGTATCACTGCAATTGAACAGATAATTATTTTTGTTGCATTTTGGTTAGACAGATGAAGCTTTTAGTTACACTAAGCACAAATTCTTGGCAACATACATAAGGTATATTCCTGTTACTACTCATTTTTGCCCAAGATTCTGAGGATATAAAATGTTTATTATCTTTAAGCATTGCACAAATTTTTCTAAAGCCTCTCAAAACTTGATTGTCAACCCAATACCCATTATGGCAATGAAATCCACTGTATTTGCTGCAGACACGAATGGGTTCTTCTCTGGAATGACTGGAGTACCTTAGCTTATCCTTTGCATCTTTAAAACTTTCAGCAACATAGTAGATAGGCTGGAACTCAGTAACTGGATACTTCTGCACAGAAGTCTTCTCCAGGACAAGAGGCTGAATCTCAGGCTTACTTGATAAACAATACTATGAACAAAAAGGTAAGAAATTTGTTTCAGTGCAAGAGTGTTTGAATGAGCTGTGAAAGAAGTAAAGAGTCACACCATTTCAGACAGGGAGGAGTTGCTCCAGCAGTATATGGTGATAATGTCACTTACTGGGAAAGAAGGAGGTGAGAGTTCCCTGTGTATCCATACACCTACACATTTATCAGAGCTCTGCAATGAAGTATTACATTTCATGCTACTTCTATGCACAAAGTATGAATCAAAACCAAAGATCTGAAGACATTCAGGAAAGGAATTTGAATAATTATAAATGCATTTGAAATATTTTCTAGAACACACCTGCAATTCCCCAAATGAAGACAACAGCCCTGCACCATATGCCTTGAGAGAATCTCCTTCCTTACATAGTCCAAACTCAACTGTAAACCAGTAAACCTGGAAAGAAAATGAGACAGAAACTTATGATTCCTTGATAAAAAGTAATATGTGTACACCATTTACTTGAATATATTTGGAGTTTTCATTTCTATATAAAATGTTGCTATGTGTCAAATTCAAGTGTATTAATGCAATAAATGTCTCTTCAGACTGAAGTTCTTCTCCTGGGAGAAGCACAGCACTAGCTTATGTATGCCTGAGCATAAGTCCAGTTCCATGACAAACAAAGTTGTTTTTTATTGCACTTATCTTTGTCAGCAGGGGCAATGAAATTATAGCAATAAAGCTTTACTTTGGCTGGCCAACCCAGTGGAAGTTTGAACCTTAGTTTTGAAAAGTTTGAGTCCTGCTTCACACAGGGCATCTGACTGCAGCAGGGGTGTGAACTGGCTGCTGGTGCAATAGGGAAGGAAGATGCTGTGTGTGGCCTAAATCCTGGGTCTGTCCCTTTGAAGGGATGCGTGCCCTGGCTCAGAAAAAACTACCCTATCTGTCAGAAGGGTCAAAGATGGTGGAATTCTTTTCCCAGGTGGCCTCCATTTGGCACTGGACACCCTAATCTCAGAGAAATATCCCTGGTTTTATTCAAAGTTTGCAGCTCTGGGTCTCAGTAGTCTCAGAGCAGCATCCAGGTAATCTGTAGTGTTAACTACAGAGGATATTGCCTGCTTGGCAAAGAGGAAGAGATACTTGAAGGTAAAACAACTACAGAAGCTGCCTCTTGAAATATCCTGTGGGGATGTAGTAACATATAATCTTTTCTTGCCCAATATGTTTGTGCTAGAGGAAATCTAGTTTGGGCTTCTGTGTTTAATCACAACTGTCACTTTGAATAAGAGGTGCCAAAGCTATTTTCCTTTAGCGCAACTGTTTCAGGGTGGGGTTTTCCAATCATGGTCTTCACTCTGATCCCATTCAGCTCTATGGGAGTTCTACCAGTGATTTCAGTGGCAGCAGAATTAAGACAACGCAGGGCGCTTTAGAAAATTGAGCCCTCATCTATTAAATTACCGTAGCAAGTTTCTCGATGAAATCATCTGGAGCTCCCAGAGATGCCAGTCCAATTTCCTGTAACAATAAACCATTATTCTTCAAGCTGTTTATTGCAAACATTCTTCCTGCCCCATCTTATGTAATTGCTCACATTTTAAATGTTACCATTGCTTACTACCACACACAAATATTTACAGGACATGTTCCTATCATGCAAGATCAATTTTAAACCAGAAATCTCTTCAAAAATGAACAAAGGGTCATCTCCAAATGTCATTTACAAGGCATGATCCTTTGTGCCTGGTACAAAGCCCATTGAGGTCAAATAAAATTTTTCTCTTGCTTTGACAGGCTTTTGATCAAGTCTACAATGAACATCTGAGAAAATGGTAGGGATAAAAGGAGGCAAATCAATCACACCTACACACACAATATATATTTTTCTTTGTTTTGATGGGTCCTGATTAAAGGAGTTTCCCTGGAGCATTGAATGAGCTATTTTTTCTGAATGACAGGGCATGATTTGAAAGAGCTTATTCATACCTTGGGAGCTAATGGAGATTTTTCCAGGTGGCATGCAATAGTTGGATTCAAAAGACAGACATATGAGACTACATATAACCAGGTTCCTTTCTTGATTTGCCCTAGTGAGCACTGCATAGCACAAAAATCAGAGGGCTCCCCTCACACATAGTAAAGGCATTGGAGCAGCTTATCACCATGTCAAATCCTAGTAAACCAAGGTACAGTAGGGCTCATCTGGAAGGAAATGCCAGTTCTGGGAAAGGGCAAAGCCTGAAGGCAATAATAAGAACTTACTAACTAGATCAAACTGACTTTTGTCTTTTGAGATGGTACATCGAGCCTCCCTCCCCCCCTTCCTTCCTTCCTCTCTCCCCCTCTCTCTTTCTTTCTCTCTGTCAGTCTTTCTGTCTTTATGCCTTTCTCTCTTTGTGTATTTCCATGTTTTCTGGTAGGATGCAGCCAAAAGTTTACTGCTTCACCAGGGTTTGGCTTCTTTTCCAGAGACATTAACACTACCAAAAAGAAATCTCCTTTCCAGACTTCTCCCATGCTTACAGCTGAGACACTTCCTCACTTTACTCAGCCTCCAATGTCACTTCAACAGAAAACAAAACAAAATCTCCACTTTCCCTAACATTTGAATATCATGGTGAGGTAATAATCCGACTCATGAGCTATGTGACTTCACTCAAAAGGATCAACATCTGCAGCAAGGTTTTTTTTTGTGATGGCTTCACAGGGCCTGTCAAAAAGCAGCTCACACAAGATCATGTTTGGAGTTGGACTTTATGATTTCACCTACGTGAATTGTGTCCAGATTTCAAGCAATAAATAAGCCATCTCAGCCACTCTTACACAGTATGCTTAAAGGTGAATCAGCACCACCCTTCACAGCTCTTGGATCATCCTCTGAATTACTGTGTGCTTAATTATATAAATAATACAACCACCAAGTGACTTACCTGGGAGAACTGAGCAAAACTGGGATCAGCAAAAAGAGGCACATGTCCTAGCAGCTCATGACAAATATCACTGCAGGAAAACATGACATCTGAATAACTGTGATTTAGGAAAAGTCCAGCAATGCTGGAAGAATGCCCTAGACCTAGCAAACAGTCAAGTCAAGAGCGTATTTGCTCCTACCAGCAGATATCGTTCACAGGAAGACATTTTGCTCTGAAATTATTCTTGTGAGGAAATGCTTGCAAACCCCTGGGTTTTTTGTGCTTTTGCATCATACATCGCTCAGCAGCAGGGACTGTTAGATTTTTCAAACACAGAGAAGTTATTTGGTGAGTTGGAAAGGGGAAGGGGATAAGATGTCCAAAAAAGGCCAAGTCTGTGGAAGACATTTCAGCCTGGTATGATGCCAATGGGGTAAACAAAAGCAGGAAGGAAAATCAGAAGACTCAAAAATAGGAAAAAGAAAGGGAAAAGAGTTTGTGGAAAGTGGGAAGCAAAAAAACAAGAAAGAATTGCAACATGAAGCAGAATAAGAAATCTGTTTTTAAAATGGCAAGTGGAAAAGGACAATGGACAGGGACAGAGAGAAACACTCCAAAATGAAAATGAGATGGGTTCAGTGGTCTGGGCTTCTCCTATCTTACTGCCAGAAGCTTGCTTACAACAGGCTGAGTCCTTGCTGCACTCCTTGGGTGCTAATAGCTTAGCTAAATGTCCTTGTACACTGCTCTCTTGCATCTCAGCCACCACAAGCAGGCCTTCAGTAGCAAAACTATCTCATCTGCCCCAGGAGAACTTGCAGAAGTGGATGCAGATTGTTAAACAAACTAGAAAGGCTCCATAAATGTTTTCAGAAGAGAGCAGTCCCTTGGCTGAACCCCTTAGCTCTGTTCCCAGGAGTGCAGCAGAGTCCCATGCAGTTATTCCTGGTTGGACTGACCCTCCTGGCGGTGTGCTGCAGCTTTGCACCCTTTGTGTGCCAGAGTACTTACGGCTCTGGGGTGTACATGGGCTTGGAGGAGTGGCGGATGTACTGCGTAGAGTGGAACACTCGGAATGCCAGCCCAGCCAGGAAGTCTCGAGAGGAGAGCAAGCCCGCAACAGGACGCAGCCGAAACCCAGTGCAGCCTGAAGGGACAGAAACACAGCACCTTTAAAACAGCTGATGTGTTTGATTTAGCCTTATCCTCACAGTGGGAAAATTTGTTCATGGTCTGGTTTCGGTTTTTTAAAATCTCTTTTTGTTAAATAGAGTTTAATTGCAGGCTATTTTCTGCCCAGGTATGCCAGCAGCACAGTATCTGTGCATCTGTCCCATTGTACCCTCGGAAGCATTAGAGAAGGACCTGGGACACAGGCTAAGCAATGTGCCCAAACATCATAGGGAGCCTTTAATAAATCAGGGATTGTTTTTCCTTCTCTAGAAGCACCACCCCCACTGATAGCTGAGGCCTTTCATTTAATGTGGTTATTTTAGGTGCTTCAAACTTACTCTGTAAGAAATTTGAAACATCTTCAAGCTGGGGAATATTGTCCTCCCTGTAGCCACAATACTTCTCCAGCAGTGGGAACACGTGGTTGTGTTCATAGCAAGCATGAGTTGGATACAGACTCTTCAGCTCCCTGAAGACAGTGCCCCAAGTTTCCTTTTCTTCTTCTGTATAGGTGACACGAGGAATAGGTTGGCCACTAGAAAGAAAATGGATACCCTCAGTAGCAGCCACAGAAAATGCCATCAACCTCATGCTCTTTGTCCTTTCCCACTTGCCATTTTCAAAACAGTTTTCTTATTCTGCTTCATGTTGCAGCTTTACTAGACCTGGCCAGGAGCTGCTGGTGCAGGAGGAGAGATGCTTTTGGGCTGACACACAGGTGCGAAAAGAACATCACCTGTGCCTAGGCACTGGCTGGAAAGGACTCTGCTGACCTTGGCTGAGATAATGGCCTTTAGACAGCTCCTTGCATTATTGTGTCAAAAATAAACCACTGTTTATTTGTGGTTTAAAGATGTTCGTCTAAAAATACTTGCTGGCTGTTGGCTTCAATTTATTTTTCCTTCTAGATATGAAGGAGCTATTTTACTTCTTGCTCTAGTGAGCATTATATTAATTGTTTTTGTAAAAACATGAAACCATCAGCTCCATAACACTCTGTTGCAGTGGCGAGAAATTCTGATCTGTGCTCTGTGCCGTAATAGATGCAGACTCCAGCCAGTTTGACTTTTTATAATTGCAAGGAGTAATTATGATTTAAATCCCATCCTCAGGCCTCCACGTGCTTAGCTCATGTTGAAGCTAACAGGAGTCATACATCACAAGCAACGCAGTTTGCCCTCCTGTGAATAACCAATTCCTCAGCAATAATGTTAAGGCCATAAGTGAATCCAGCAGCTTTGAAAAATCAAAGGGGTTTAAGTAACTTAATAGGGTTACGAACACTGTTGGAATAATGCTGAAGCTTTCCAAGCCCCAGAGACCCATTGTTAAACTCTTGATGACACCCCACGATCTCCCACTCCCTCACTTTTTCTTGAGCCTCAGGGCAGCTCCTCTGGAGAACCATCACTTTCTATTTCTCTGTATCAGCTCTCCTTGATCTGTGGAGCTTTAAACATCACACTGAATTATGAGGATTGCCAGGGGATTTTTGTTCCTATAACACTCCTCAAACACCTTCCAGGGCCACAGGGGGAAGCTATTTAAAAACCTTTCAAATTTCAATTAAAAAAAATTCTAGGGATCAATGAGGCCAGAAACAAAGTAAGGCAGAGAGAAGAGGCAAGCTAAAAGCAAAGAAAAGAGAAGTCAGGAAAATTGAGCATTCAACAAAAGCAGTGGGTAAATCTATCATGAAAGGAGGCAAAAATGCAAAGGCAAAGTAGAGGCAAACCACAAAGAAAGAGGACAGAACACATACAAAAGAAGGGATACAGAAATAGGATTAAACTAATGTTAGGAAGAATACAAGGCAAGCAACCACCGACCCATCTCACTGTTGCAGCTGTGTTGCAACTTCTCTGCTTAAGAATCCTTGCCTTTTCAGTGAAGCCTGATAACTTTGGTTGTGCCTCTCCTCCTGCCCACTTCTCTGCATCTTCTGTGGGATATCTAAGAATGGACATTAGATCTGTTCACATCTGGATACAAAATCTTTTCCCAAATTCCTAGCTATAAACTGGGTTTCTGATTTTTTTTCACCTGACATTTTGTACTTTCCATCAATCAGTCCACTTTTGTCTCTCATTTTTTATCTCTCATTTTGTGATTATATTATTAGCTCTTTGGCTCTGGAGTTATCTTTTGATCCTGTGCAGAGTGTAGCCCAAGATTTATAATAGATGCTGATTTTTTCTTTGCAAACACCTTGCAAGCAATTTTTACCAGTCCCAGCAAGAATCAGGCCCAGTAGTACATATGAGTGTTTGTATATGTATATATCTATACATATGAGCGTCTCTGCGAACAGAATTTTTTCTCCTCCAGATCTGACCATTGAAAGCAATCAAATAAGCCTGTTCTGACTGAATTTATAATCTCTATTAATTTATTTTTCTTGGGAAATGAAAGCCTAAATTGCCGATTGCAGCTGGATTAGACATGATAAAAGTAGGGTAACAGACACTGAATTAGCATCAGACCGTAAGTTATTCATTATTTTAATAGTGTATGCAGATCCTGCTTTAATGTTAATGATAGGCACTCCTCCCCCAGCCCCGGTTTAATAGGGAATACCAGATTTATTCAATGCTCAGGTCTTTGTAGTAGCAACAGTCTGCTGCTCAATTAGACAACAAAGCTGGGAAAGAGGGGTGTTGGGGGGAAAGAGGGGAGATGATGTCCCTTCTGAACATGTGCCTGGAACAATTTACTTTTGTTTTGCTGCGATTTGAGGATAAATGCATGAACAGGAAGATTTAAACACATGGCAGAGAAAAGCCAAGAACAAGCAGGAAAAGCAGGGATAGCCAGCAGGTTGAGCACCGTATGAAAGGGCAGGAGATGAGGGCTTGCTTTCTGCCCATGCAGTGGGTACTCACTGTCTGTAATTGTAGGCGATATCAGCAAACTCCTTCCTCCGAGCACGGTATACAGGATCTTTAAACCCCTGACGAGAAACAGTGATGGTCAGCCCATGCACAAGTGTAAAAAGTGAAGAGTCTTCCTCCCACTGAGCACTCTCAGGCATGGCTGGTGCATCCAAGAAGTGCAGCAAGGTCAGTGGGAAAGCTGCCTCCGTTCTGCCAGCTCCACTCATCCAGGGCACTGCTCCTTCCCGGGCTGCAGAGCCACTGGAGCAGCCATCCAGCTACAGTCTCTCACCAGCCCCCCTCCCAAGGTTCTTTATTTTTTTCCTCATTTCCACTTCCTATAAGATAGGGAAACTTGTTCCTTTACAGCAACAACAAGGTACTCCTGGTAAGAGCAACCCAGTATTATCAGTACTTGGATAACCATGCCCTTCTGGTTTCCCTTGAAGCTTGCTGCTGTCCCTGGCACAGCTGGGCTTCTCTAGAGAAGCAGAATCAAAACACATTAGAAACACATTCATCAACTCAATTAGACCTTTTAGACAGATTTTCAGCATAAACCACACTTAAAAGTGTGGCTCATTTTCAAACTGCTAGAGGATCAGTAGTCATTTAGCAGGTCAAAATCCCATATTTGTAGTAAAAATTCAACCATTTGAAGGCAATTAATGACTACAAAGAATGTCTAAAAAACCTTGTGGCTGGGAGCTTGACCTTTGCAGCTAATTAGCAATAAAACCAAGGACAAGAAATAAAACCTCTAAATCTTCATCTGGGATAACCATTTTCCTACCCCAGTGTGCCTGCTCTTTAGACTAAAAGACCCTCAGGACTAGGAGTGCCTTCACCACCTGGAGTGCAGAAACATCCTCCTTCCAAGCTAGGATGCCCTTCTGCAGGGCAAATAGGAACAGCTCCCTGGGCACTACAGCAGTCCATAAATGCATCTCTTGGTGGTGAACGGCACAACTGGACTGAGGGGCCACAAAACACAACCAGGTAGAGGAGGCAGCTGAAATGGAGTGTAAATTCACAAGTGTGAATCAAAAAGAGGTAGCCAATGGCCAAAAAAATGCACTGTCCAAGATTAACCTGTCATGGAGGTCATTGTGATTAAATTCCATCCATCACTTAACTACCAAAAACATGGGCTCCTTTAATTTTTCTTTTTCCGCACTCTATGGGCTGTCACCTATTTACCCCAGCAGCTGCCTTTCTTTTCTAAGGCACAAGTGCTCACTAATTCTAGGAACTGGAAGAGAGACGCTTCATTCCTTTTTATGTATTTTTCTCCTTTTTTTTGATTCTTTTTTCAAATACAATCTTGGTCTATTCCTGCATGACACACAAGGGGGCCATTGGCTCAGTGTACCTCCTTTCATTCTGCCTTTCATATGACCACAGTGAACAACATGAATCATTGCACATGGTACTAACACGTCTCAAATTAAGCAATAGGTAGTGAATGACTAATCACCCCATCTCAATTAAACTAATAGCAGCAATTTTGGTGCACTGCATGTAATCTATTTATAATCACCCTATCTCAATTAAACTAATAGCAGCAATTTCTGATGCACTGCATGGAACTCAGTGTGTTTTGACAAATGAAAGTAAGTTGTTGTTTATTTGGAGAGGGAATAGAGGCAGAAAATATTCTTGTATCTGAACAAAACTGAAAAACCACAAAACAAATTTTTTAATCAGCTAAGTCAATGAACAAAACTTTCTGATCTTACCATTTAAACCACAAACATTTTGAACCAAGAACCTTTTCTTTTATGGTGTCTCACCATAAAAGTACAATATCAGATTTAGCATCCACATAACAATACACTGAGCTAAATCATGTGTTTGTAACCAAGGATGAAAAAAGTCTTTCTTTCTCTGGACTATGATATGTTGCTTCTTTTTCTTGTCAGTGATACACAAAGGGAGCCTGAAATCACTACACTGGAGCCACCTCAGAAGACTAGATGTACCCTTGCAGTGGCCCTGTGCTCTGAAAACCACTACATCTTTTAAGATTTCCTTGCATTTGCTCAATTATATCAACCTTTGGTTTGATTTACTCCATGACCAGGGATTGGGCTGATTATGACCCTAAAAATGTGGTAGCCTTCTTGTCCTGTACCATGTGAGATTTAGTCTATTAGATCTGTACTAAAGAAGAGCAAATTTAAATGAAAGAAACATCAGTGCCAATAACTAGAAAAAATGCGGAAAATAATACTTACAGGATGATCAGCATCCAATTCTGCTCCATAGCTTAGGATCTGATTGGCAAACCTGTCCAGTTCCTGGATACTTCTTGGGAACCATGGCACTGCAAAACAGAAAAGAAAAAGAGACTGGTATCCTTCTTTGTTACTTGATTTTGGGCCTTCATCTGACATTTTCATCTCTTCATCATATATAAAGAAACATAGGCAAGGGGCTAAATTCTTTCAATCCTTTTCCCTGTAGTAGGGAACAAGAACAAACCAAGCAAGTTACCTTGAATTTGTGATTGTTTTATATTGTTGGAAGAATACAGAGCATCAAGATCATCTGACCCTTGGTGCAGAGCTGACTTGTAATGTTTATGATTTTCTGGTTTTTACTTCTGGTCTCTTGGCTTATCAAAATGTAGAAAATTTTCACAATAGGCCAGAATCATCCCTTTCAAAGGAATGGCAAGAAACCCCACAACAAGGATAACAAATCGACTGTCTGAAACACTCTTTCTAAGGCCTACTTGGTGGCTCCACTTGAGCTGGGATTCTGAAACAAAATGATTAACAGCATCCTAATACCTCAGACTAGCAATGTATCACTGCAGTCATTACACAATAATACATGAACTTGATTACCATTCTTGGTCAGGTTCTCTATTGCCCTGTAATTCATATTCTATACACACTGTCTCAGGCACAGCCAGCGTGTGAGAAGGAACCATGTTGACCACACAGAGTGTAATGCCCATGTGACCCTAAGGTTACAGAAGGACATAAGGTGAAGGACAAAGAAGAATCACAGGGATTTCCAGACATGATGCATTGAGCTAAAAATAGAGTAACTCAAGCATCTTCATGGGAATTCAATACAAGGACTGAACAGGGGCAACCTCTATCAGTAAAAAGTCTGCAATTCATTGAGAGACTTTCTTCTACAAATGGGTGTTGCTTGCTCAGCCAGTGCTTGGAAAACAGCTGATGTCCCTCCGCGGCTCTCTGCTCAGCTGGGAGCGCTGCTGCTCGGCCATACCTCCCCATCTTATTCTGAGAGTTGTGCCAAGTGAACCTGATCCTCGGCCAGCAGCTGGTGAATGAATTCCCTACAGTGCCTTGGCGATGGGGCTCATCCCACACCTGATGGACCACCTACAGGATAAGAGGATCTTTGTTTCCAGGACTATTCAGCCGTGCTTTGTGCCGATCCTTACAGCACGGAGGGCGCTTGTGGCGCTGGGTTTCTGCGATGCACCTGCACAGGGGCGCTGGAGCAGCCACAGCAGCTTTACAGGGCTCGCTTTGGGGGGCCGCTGCTCAGCCCCACGCAGAGAGACTGCCCACTCCCCTGCCTGCTGTCCCATCGCCAGCCTGGCTCCATGCTGGGAGCCTTCACACTTGTTTCCAGCAGGTAGCTGGCGGCTGCCGGCCAGGAAGGTGCAGGGACCCGCCGCGGCGCTCAGCGGTACCCCCTCCTCAAGCCCAGCAGGAGCGGGATTTGGTCCGCCCCTCTCCAGGAGGCGCACGCTTCTTTGCCCTAAAAACCAGACCTGAGCAAGTCACTAGATGGCAGCAGCAGACCCAGGAAGGTCCCCAAATGGGTTTCTTTGCTGCTGGCTGTGCAGTTGGTTCTCTTAGTTGCTCCAGAAACACTCTTGCCCCTCCCTGTCAGTTTCCTGCATCTCCAAGTTCACTTAAACTAATCACAGGAGGGAGTAGAAAAAGGTGTGTTTGATCCACAGAGAGGGGTCACTACTTACACCATGTTCTGCCCATTTTCTGTCTGGGTTTACCTCCTGGCTGTATCACTGAGCTTTGTGTGATGGTGGGGAATTGCTTCACTGTTTATGTGCTTCACCCTCCCCACTACCAGCCTGAGGTGAGGCACATTGGTGAATGGTTTTGTGTTAGGCACTGGGGGAAAAAGGCTGCCTGGCAGCCCCACAGCAAAGGATTTGTCAGTGTTAGAGAGAAAACCACTCTTCTCAGGGATGCACCATGACCAGAAGGGTCCAGGCTGTACAGAAAAAATGGTGGGGGCTGAAGTCTGCACTGGATTTCAGCAGTGATGTCTGTAGGGCCTTGCAGGCCTGAATAAGAAAGGTCTTGCTGGGCAGGATTTGAAACATTGCTGAGGTACTTTCCATACTGACTCATTAAATATTTTCTTCTCAAGATTGCTTTTGTACTTGGTGTAGGCCTTATTATAAACTCAAGGCAAACTGACTCCAGGCTGCTGTGGTGTCAGTCATGGCTGTGGAAATGGGTGGTTTGCTTTTTCCCTGAATAGGAGAAGCAACTTATCTTCCTGGCATGAGGTCCTGATCCTGCCTACCTAAACACCAGCAGTAGCTAAATGAGAGCAGCTCTGAGCTTGCAGAGTTGGATGAAAGTGGCAGGCTAAGAAAGGGAAATCCCAAGGAGACTTAGTGCTGCTTGCACCAGCATAAGCTGGGTCCTGGAAAGTGCTGAGTTTTCTCAGCTCTCATAGAAACAAGAATCAAAGATTGAGCACAGTTCTGGGGCAAACACTGCATTAAGTCCATACAGCCCTCACATCAAGGGCCAGGGTGAAAAAAGGCTACTGGTGGGTCTTCTGCCTAGATGTGATGTGCCAGGATGCTGTCCCCAGCCCTCCCAGAAACTATTCAAAAGATCAAATCAAATTACCCCCGGCTGAATCTATCCCATATTTTGTTTGCAACATCCTCCTCCAGCCCGTTCACCAGACTCGCTGTCTGTCTGCACAGCCATTAATGAATTGCCAGGGCAGCTCTTGCAACACTGGGCCTCTGTGAAGGTCTGAGGAGCAAACGTGGGCTGATCAGTAATAAATATTGATTTGTCTGTAAGTGAAACAGCAGCATTTATGGGATGGTGCTGGACACCCAAGTGGTGACCAAATTACCGTGGGGTCAAATGCTGAGCAGAATGCTAATAAGCCATTTATATGAGAGGCAGCAAAGCAGGGGCAGTGAGGACTTCTGCAGAATCCTCCACTTGGACCATTGTGAGGAGGGTCAAAGACAGGTCTATGCAATTTATAGCAGTCCAAGGCCCAGGTTTAGCCCTTTCTTAAACAGTCTCAAATGCTCTGGCCAGCCTCAGGGTCTAGCAAACAAAGCCCCTACAGATCCTCAGCTTCCAGCTTGTTTCAGAAATGCAATAAATTGTCTGCATTTCCCTAATGCTGCAACAGAATAATATTTAATTACTTTTGTTCATGGGCTCCAAGTGAACTGCAGATACCCATCTTGTTTCCAAAAAGAGACATTAAGAAATGCACTGTGATTTTACAACAAATCTTTCCATCTACAAAAAGAGCTTTTGGCCCAGCAACTGCCAGCCCTTCTCATCTGAAGTTCTAAAGCTACATTTGGATTTAGAGTACTTTGCTGGCCTGTTCTCACCTAAAATTACACTGTTGATCCAAATCTGATATTTCTAACTATTTGAATGTGTCAATTAAATTTTGCATTTAGTTAACATAAGATACTAAAAGCAGCTAAAGTGACAAAAAAAAAAAAAAAAAAAGAAAAAAAGAAAAAGGCATTCCTTTATCCATTCCCCAATAAAGCACATAAACACACCGTTTAACACTGAGCTATACAGAAGGGAAAGAATAAAGAAGTTTCCTCTGAGGGCCCACAAAGCAGTGCCCCAAGAATGGGACTGTGTACTTTCCACAGGAAACAGAAAAATAAGGTTTTTCTTTCTCAAATCATGAGCAGGAGCAAAATCCTTAGCAGGGAAGAAACCAGAGCATCTTAGGCAGCAGTAAGGGAATCAGTCCCACGAGATTCCAGACTGGCTGTGGACAAAAACCTTCCCAGCCTTTACCTGCCCACTGAGATAAGTGTTGCAACATCCCCATAAACCATCTGTCTGAGATTTTGCTCCCTGGAGGCATAGTGCTCTTGTTCTCTCTTTTGGGAATAAGATTTCAGACTAGCACTTCTGTGGACTATGACCAGATTTTCCAAGAGGATACGTATGCAAGACAAGATGGCCTAAAAGGCACCACAAGGCCTGTTATTTGTTAATGCCATCACTGATAAAGGACAGTATCTCACCACACTTCCTACAGCTCGGGCTGTTCCCATTTCACTCTGCCCGTGTAGCTGCCTCCACCCAGGATTTGCCACCCACAGTTCATCCCCTAAGCAGGGCTTGTTTGACCTTTCAAAATATGGTCCTTTGGGGATTTCAGTTTGACTGGACCCTTATTACTCATGAGAGGAGCTGAAATTGAAAATAAATGAGAAAGGGCAAAAAGAAATATCAATCTTCCTCTCTCTCCTTGGCAATAAATTGTTCCCATTTTATATTATTTCTGAATTGCTGAAACTAACAAACACACACTAGTTATCCTTTCAAACAGAAGAGGATCAAGTCCCTTTTTGAAGCACTGACAGGATAATCTAGCTCAAGAAACTCCTTTGATCAACACAGTAACATGCAGTGAAATCCTAATCCTACAGCTGACCACAAGAGTTTTGACTTCTGTGAGGTCAGAACTTCACACACAAGACTTTCCTGGATGATATTTAGAGCTGTATCTCTGTCTGACTCAGGCATATGTTTATAGACAACTTTATTATTTAATGAAGTTTATTATTAACTTCTTCATAGTAACTAGAAAAATTAATGTTAAGCCCTGGCAGGTCCTGTAGCTTTCTTCCAGAAATAAAAAAGCCCCCAAAAGTGAACCTCTTCAATCTGACATGATCATAAATCACCTAATCAACCTTTTGTCCCTTTGTCTATGAATGGAGAAAACTGACTCCAAAGAGAATCTGCTATCTTCCTTTTTATCTTCAAATGTAATGTCATGGGTAGGACACAAAGGAAACGGTAAAAGGATTACCAGCACTGATCTCAAGAAGGTATTAATGTCCTTTCATCTTGTTCCTAGGAAGGAAAATGAAGATCCAGACCTAAAGTATTTAAAGTCTGAAATCCTATTAAAATCACATCTGTTATCTGAAGAGGCATTTAAGTCCGTCTCAGACTATCTGCTGGGCAGCCACCGTTGCACCAAGCAGCCTCAACTCCAGCAAATCTCTGAGAATTAGGAGCATGAACAATTTACAAAATCTTTCCTTCTTTCCCTCCAAAGGCAGAACTGCAACTGACCTCCCTGGGATTTCATACAGTAACAGGGAGTTAGTCCTGTGCCCACCAAAGTGGGTGGCAGAACCTCCCTGGTTTCCCAGGAGACCTAGTCAGAATCATGGCAAAAATTTACACTGACAGAAAATCTCCAAATGAAAAAGTTTACAGTATAGGAAAAATAGACAGAGAGTGAGAAATGTAGCCATAAAAATCCAAGAGGATCTTCTTTACTACTGGAAAAATAAGTAATTTTAGTATGTGACATAAATAGCCCATGTCAATGTTAACCTTGTCAGCATATCCTTACCAGTGTCCTTCTTCTTTGTTCGTGAAAGCTCGTGGACTGTTGCTCCGATATCACTTCTCAAGGACTTGATGATCTTGTCCAGTGCTGGGATATTCTTGCCTTCCAAGTTAATGAAGAATTCATATTCATCTTTGTTGAGACGGGAAGGTCGTGACTCAATGTGGGTCAAGTTTATACCCTTCTCCTATGAGAAAGAGAAATTTTGGTCCCATGGTTTTTTGGGGGAAGGAATATGACACAAAGACTGGATAAATACCTGTGTCAGTCAACAAACCATGCTGTACTATCCAAATAACTCAAAAGTGGCTGCTGGACTGGAGGACTTTCACAACAGAGCAAGAAACAGAAAGGAAGAATGAGTAATATGTGGGATTCACCCTTGTACAGAGCACCATCACTAGGCACTACTGAAGGCTTAGAGAAAGGTGGAAGCAGGATACAAGTTGTAAACAGGCTTTGTATTGTAAATGGCAACTCCAGTACCTCAAGCACATAATGAGAGCTTGTCTGTGTTGACAGAGACATTTCCCCAGGATCAACACAGGAAGAAGGCATTCCACCTGCAGAGCACCCTCTCATGGGAAACTGAATGCTATTTTGATGAGCATTTTGATAGAAGACTGGATGAGCAGGCAGCTGGGCACCCTGTGAGATAAGCTTCTGCCAAACCTCTGTACAGTCACCTGCAAAGCCACCTGCATGTTTTCCAGGGCTGTGAGTAGCCACTGGGCAGAGATCCAAAGGGAAACATGGATCTGCACCCAAAAAGGCAGCCCAGGTTTGTGTAAATAAAAAGATGGGTGTTCTAAATCACAGAATCATGGAGTTGGTGAGGCTGAACGGGACTTCTGGAGATCAGCAGGTACTCAGGTTGCCTGAGCAGTTTGCCCAGGGCTATGTACAAGTTTTGAGACTCCTCAGTCTCTCTAGGCAGTAGCTCACAGGCCTAATCACCCTCACAGAGAAGGATTGTTTTCTTTAGCTCAGAAATTCAAGTTCCGTCTCACCAAATATCTTTGCTGACCATTGGCAGTGTCTCCTAGCTCTAAAGAAAGAGATATTTGGCAACTGTAGCATTGATGGCTATAGCCAGTGGGAACCTGACCTCAGACATGCTGCCATGCTGATATGTAAGCAACAACTAGCTAAAATCCTACTTTTCTAACAAAAAGCAAACAAAAAGTCCAGGGGGAAAAAAAAACAAAACAAACCCACCAAAACAACAACAACAATAATTTAAAAAGGTCCAAAAGAAAACACTATAATTTGAATATGAAAATACTGCTTTCTTTCCTCCTTTTTTTTTTTTTTTGAGAAAAAGATTTTAAACAGATTTCCTTGGCCACCTGACCATCTTGTCAGGTTCACACTGCTGCTGCAGACACAGCATTGCCATGGCCAGGTCTGGGCTTCTGTCCCCTAGGAGGAATATACAAATCCCTTGGAGGAAAACTGGGCCTGAAGATCACAGAATTATAGAATCATTACCCTCAGGAGAGTCAGAGAGGCCGACACATGGTGACCAGCATCCCAGGAGAAACTTCTGGTTTTTGTCTTTCAAGCTAAAGAAGACTCCAAACTACATGGGGTAAAGTGATGGCCCTGTTGGTGTCAATGTGAAACCCCCTGCTACAGTGGGGTCAGGAGTTCATCCACAAAGTAACACTGTGAGGATCTACCTTTGACCTACAAGGAAGAAAAAGGGAAGATTTTTTTAACTGTACATCCCTTTCTCTGAGCTCCTTTAGGGTTTTCTTTGCTCCTCTCAGTGCTTGCACAGCAAAGGAGGGCATCTGGCCATAAGCAGCAAAGGCCTGATTTACTCCTCCACAAAAGGCAGTTTATTCCTTGGTAGGAAACATATATGTCATTACTCTGTTTCCTGAGTATTGCACACTACAGATGAACTCAACTTGTTTGGCTAGATACCAGTACAATAAGTTGAAAAGGTCAAAAGCACATTCACCAACTGCTGTTCTCGAGAGATGCCATCCTCACAGGGCCATCTGCAGGAGAGAATGGCCAGCACTGTCCTCGGCCCCAGGGACAGTTTGTTTTAGGCCTCCAAAGCCCTGTTTCCCAAACAGACTGCACATTGTCCTGTCGGTGTGGGTGAGGCACTGGGAGCTCCTGACAGAGAGCAGGCACAGGGAGCTGCTGCACCTTTGCTGTATCTCACCATCCTCATCTAAAAGTTTTCTTCCTTATGCCTACTCTGGATCTACACTCTTTTAGTTTAAAACCATTACCCCATGTGCCATCACAAAAGGTGTTGCTAAAAACTCTGTCCCCATCTTTCTTTCTTTTAGGATCCCTCTGAGTACTGGAGGGCCCCAATAAGATCTCCCCAGCACCTTCTCTTCTCTGGGCTGAAGGCTCCTTAAACTACATCCCTTTGGTTTTTGATCAGGTGACTCTTCTACTGTACCAGCTCTCCAGCTGCAGTCTCAGTGAGCAGCTGCACAGACAACAATGCCCCCAGAATGAATGGAATGATGCAGGGACTGGGAATGAAGAGATAAGCTGCAGGGTGGGCATGAGACGTGCTTAAAGCAGCAGGAATATTGATACCTCTCAAACTACCACAACCTAAGACAGTGGGGGGGTAAAAGAAGATGGAGGAGGGAGCCCATGGAGGAAGGAGCCCATGGAGAGAGTTACCTCCTTTCTTACACCTGAGGACCAGAGTGCCACACTGCTTTGCTGGTTATTTGAGGGATATCTGCCATTCAGCAACGTGCAGAGCCAACCTGTTACCTCTTTGTGCTGAGACCTCAGGACTTCACAACAGAGAAGCTGAAGGGAGAACCCTTCTGGTGACTGTTTTTAGAGCAAGAATCCAGCAGCCTAAATCCAACTCCCCAAGCTGGCACTACCTGGAGATATGTGTTCTGGCGTGCTGTGCCTTGCTACTAAGCCCTTGATTTCAAAATATTTACAGTGGCTCTGTTACTAGAGTTGCTTTACAAATCTCAATTTCATTCTAGTCCAACTACTCCATCTAGTGTTTAATCTTCATAGTTTCACATTGTTCAGAGCTTTTTTGTATCCTTGATGTTGCCAAATCTTGCTATTGCATCACCTTTCTCCCAATAGCTGACATTTTCTTTAAAGCTCCAACTTCTGGACACAAATAGTTACCTGAGAAAGCAGAATGGGGATTTTTTGTTTGTTTGTTTACTTGTACTTTTTAAGCAGTTTTCAATCTCTATCTGTTTTTTTAGTAGAGATTGACATCTTGACAATGTATGCCTTCAAAAATCAGCTAATAAAAGTTATTCCAGTTTTATGAGCTATTATTTGTTGATGGAACCTAACTCCTAACCTAACACCTTTGGAAGATCTCAAGTGTCACATGTTTGTGGCTGGATTCCCACCTGAACTATTAACATGGATCTCTTCTGCCCTTCCTATTTTAGAGCTGGTTGGAATCAGACAAGGGAGCCCATGAAGTGAGATTAGATGTGTCTTTGCTGAATTCATCCCACCACGCATTGCAGATGCAAGGAACTTGGAGAGCAGGTTGGTACTTCTCTCCTTCTCTTCAGGTTTATGACCAGGGAGTCTCTCCACTTTGGACACATCCTGTCCTACAACCATGGGTCTGCTGTAGTTTTTTTTCTTAAAACCTTTCTTGAAACCTCCACTCCTAGGGGTGGAAAAACTCAGCTTTTGTTATTTTAATATCCAAGTCAGCTGCACTCTATCACTGCCCAGTAGAGAAAGAAGTCTCAAGACATGTTCTCAGAGCCCAAAAATCAAGCTGGAATTAGTTCTAACCGAGTTAGAAGGGGGCAGCAATACAAATATCAATTTAAAACAGAGACAATGGTGGATGCAGGGAGGAGATTGCCCATGTCCCTCCCTGCCTTACCTCACAGTGCTGGATCTCAGCCTTGGCTCCCTCTCAGAGTCTGTGATGCAGCTCTAGCCCCTTGCCCAGGTTATTCCATCCTAACTCAGCACCACCTATGCTGCAGCTGCCCCACACTGCAGGAGAAAACCAGACTGGTGTTGCAGTACACCAGCAGTCTTGCTGAGGTCACTGGCAAGAGAATTTAGTCCCACCCTATGTTTAATGGCCTGGTCACTGGAAAAGGAAAGCTGTGTGTTCATAGCTACACATGGAAGCTTTCAGTAGGGATAGATGCTTTGTGAAAATGTTATGAGTTGCTATTTCCCATGACACTCACTCATCAATCTGTTCAATAATTATTAAATGTGCCTATGTATGGTTCTAAAACCAGGTACAGCTGTGAAATCCAGCTGCAGCTTGTTTTCCTGACTTGTCATTAATTAAGTTGGGCTTCATCAGGAGACCCCACATTGTTACCAGATCAAGAACTTTCAACAGCAGTATGGTACCACTAAGTGAGAATTTGGGTAAAATCTCCCAAAAGAAGGATTTTACTTGCACTTCTCCCTTTCTGAAGCACAAGTATAAGCTCAGTGGTTAATTTGCATAGATCAGAGGACTTAGGAAGTTACAGTGATACCTTCAGCCATAGATTCCCAAAGCAATGGCAAAAGCAGCCATCTGATTCAGCTTTACTGTCCAAGGGCTTGCTTCTCAGGTGGAGATAGCATTTCCCCATCTTCTCCTTCACAGCTGCTAGGGTATTCCTTCCAAGCTCATGAAGGAAGTGTCTCAGAGCAGGTCCCTACCAGCAAAGAGCACCAGAAGGCATCTGGCCCTGGAGCTGCTCCTGATGTCCATCACTCAGAAATTCTCCAGCCCTGAAATTCAGTATGAGGCTTGCAGCAGAATCTGCTACAAAACACATGGAACAGGACAAACCAGAAACATGTGACAGCATATGGCATTGCATAAGCACCTGTGAAGAGGGCACTCCTCTCTTTAAACTCATGTTGTTTCATTAGATCAAGAATGCTCTTGTGGCTATAGGAAGAGGGAAAAGACCAAGGATGTGGATTTGTGTAATGAAATGATCATTGCTATGCATATGTATAGTATCATGAAAAACAATATTGTGATAGAGGCAAGCCTGGCCTGTTCACCTATCACTGTAGACACTTCCAACACACCCCCTGGCCAAAGTGACTGTTTTCTTCCCCTGATTTGGAAACAACCCCAACCAGGGCAGAGCCAATAGCTTCCCAGGGGACAAAGAGATAACAGTCACGTAGGACTCTCTGTAGAATAAAGTTCCTAAACACAAACAAAGCAGAATTACCTCTGCTGACTCTGAAAGTGCCAGCTCTCATTTAACGTGTTACTCCCATCCTTCCATGGAGTAGTAACTTAGCCCCATGGGACAGTAACTTATTCTGGGAGCAGTAGTACTTGGAGCAAATCAACTTTTTGTTTGTTTGTTTTGTTTTGCTTTTGAGCTAGAGCCCTACCCACTGGTGGCTGCGCCTTGCACTGAATTCCTGCTCTGTATCTGAGAAGGTCCCATCAGTGAGGAAAATATAGAAGGCTCCTCTCTGACAATGGATTAAGCAAACTTTTAATGTATTCCAATGTCTGCCACTAAAACAGCTGATGATATACTACTTGTAAATCCATCAGAAAAAGAACTTTACAGAAGATTAATGTATTCACAAATTCATGTGGAAAATCTGCAATTGAAACTGAAGGCGATCCTTCTTGTATATGGAAATTCTTGTTTCTGATATTTTTAATGATGACTTTAACTACAGAAAAGGCAATCTTTGAGGGGAAACAATGTTGGGCTTTCTTCACTTTTTTTTTTTCTTTCAGAGTGAACTTTGTTGTTTAAAAAAGCTATATCCATTTCAAGAGACTTTTATCATTACAGAGAAACAAATATTTCTACCAAGTGTAACACTTTGGTCAACCTAAAGTGCACAGTTTTGCTTTTTGAGTTTTGATAAGAAACCTGGAAGATTTCTCTTTATTTTGGCTCAACTTAGAACATTTTTATGTGTCCAGTGAATCAAAACAGAAACACAATTTCACAATGATTGTTCTGTCTTCCTGATTTTAAGCATGATATTTTACTCATGTATGCTGTTCTGTTTCAGAATAAGGTATTTCTTCAAGTTTTGACTGTCTAGCTGTCATCTGCTACGACATAAATAAACAGCACAGGGCTGCACCAAGGAGGACCTCAGTGTACACCAGATCCCATTAAAATGAAGTCAGTGTAAAGACCATGCTGGTGAGTTTGTGCTGTCCCTACTCTCAAGCCTGCAATAAGGACAGAGGTGACAAAGGGGCTTTTCAAGTGCAAAACAACTTTGGGTTTGACAAGCAAAGAGTCTGCCACATCCCAATATACAAACAGAGCAGCTAGTGAGGAAGCAAAGTGGATTCAGTTTTAGCAATCTGCTTATTGCTGAGCATGATTGAACTCCTAACACTTTACAGCACATCAGAGTGTGAATCTGGCCCTGCAGACACATCTCTCCACAGGACAGGTGAAGAAGGATCTGCACTGCCAGCAGTGGCATAGAGCAGTCCAGGAGCAACAGATTCATGTAGTCAGGCAAGGATTTGCAAACTGAGACAAGGGACAGGAGCCAGGGATCAGAACAGCCTAGAGGCCTGCTGAGGACTGGTGTTCAGATGGGTCTGAGTAAACATAAGAAAAAAGTGAAATAATCAAGTATGTTTTGGACATAAAGCCAGCAGACAACAAGAGCTGAGTTCATTGAGAGGATTCCTCAGGAAAAAAAACCACCTTCAAGCTACATAGGAAAAACAAGAGTTGTCACTGTAGCCACATACTTACGTGCAACTGGGACCTGAACAGAAAACTAGAGTTTGGGTCTTTGAGCAAAAAAACCAAATGTGAGAGTGTGCATTAGTCTGCCGACTGCATGAGCAATCCTGAGGGATGTTGGAGTAGTGCAAACATTACTTTTTCCACAAAACACATTGAAATTCTCTTAAACTTGGTGTCTTGGTTAAAGGATATAATTCTGTGCCATGAGCACTCTGTAGCCCTCAGCCTTGAGCCTCCCCCTCCCTGGAGGCAGCTCCCCTACCTCCAGTCCATCCTTCAGGCTCCCATAATGAGGGCTTACCCCTTCCATCTGGGTTGTGTTTGGACACTAACTCCTTTCCTGGGTTGTTTGCTCTGTGGGTGAGTAGAGATTCTACCTGCCATGATGCTTGATGAGCCAGAAGTCTTGGACCTCATGATATGCAGGGGCAGACCCAGTCTAGAGCACATCCTCTGGGCTCTTGCTGCCCATGGAGACCAAGCTGTGACAGGGGCTCAAGTCCAGACAGTTTCACCCCAGCACAGGAGTGGGACATGGGCAGGATGTGAACCTGGGAGTGCATCCCAGGAAGGAACTCAAGAGTGGCTGAACAATACTCCCAGAATAACAGGGTTTTTTCCTAGTTCTTAAACCAAGGAAAGGTTTGTATGGACCTTCTCAGGTCCACACAGAAACCTCCTCTACAGAAGGATATCCTGTGTGCTGATGGCACCTCAAGATCTCTCCTTTCTTTAGCTATGCCCTCAATTCCCTATGACTCAATCTGGATCTTGCTACCATGCTTCCTTCCCTGGGAGAGAGGGCAAATTTTCAAGTCTTTCATATTTACAACCTTCCTCCTCTCCAATTCATGTTCCAGACTAGTTTTACAGACTGTCTAGAATATAGGCAAAATCCTCAAAGGCAGTGCTGGAGGCACTGTCCCTTAATCACTCCCAAATCCAAGCTGGGAGAAGGTTGAGCTGTGCTCTTTGCCTGTATTCCCATGTGCAGAGAGGTGCCAGGAGTCTGGGCAGCTCCCAGCCTCAGCAAGGAGCAGAAAGTTTACAGACATGCAACACATGGCCATCAGCACCAGCAGCTGCACACGGTGTGGACCCCCTCCATGAAGTCAACAGCTGTAGCACCACATCTGCTCCTGGAAACAGCCTGATCCTATTTGTGGCTTGTCAGATTTCTCTTTTCCTTCCGCATGTGGCTGCATGAGGCAATGACAGCTGGGGCAGCCATCCTCACATCTCTTCTTGTGAGGCCCCTCTGAGACAAATCCACCACATTTCCACAAGCCAGCAACAAGCTGGTGACACAAACCAGGGGACAAGGCTGGGTATCTCCCTGCCCAAGGAGCCCACCCACAGAGAGTCTGAGGTAACTCCTATACCATCTCACACTTAATGTTATTAGGCAGTAAAGGAGTATAAGATGAAAAAAATTCCCTCAAGTTCTTCCTGTTTGTTTCCAGTCTTCACCTGCATATCACCACTTTCCCTGTCTGTGCTGTGGATGTCACTGAGCACAAAGTCTGTTTCTCTCAGGCACCATAGCTATGGCCCAGATGGAAAAGGGGGAAGGTCATCTCAGCTGTGCATGTATGAAACACACCTCTTGGAATGGAGTTACAACAGCCCAAAGGCAGCTCTGGCTTACACCAGGAATTCACTAACAACAGCCCTGAGGAGCTGTTCTTATGCCATTAAATCCCATCCATCCGTCCATCCCCCATTACAATGCCAAATGTAAAACTGATATAAGAGCACCTATGCCAGGTCTCTTGCCAAGCCTTGGTGCTGGAGGAGGCTGCAAGTTAGCGCAGAAAGAATTGGCTTTGTTGGGATGGAAAATCTCGCAGCTGCAATCATGGTCACTGGGAAAAACCACGACTCAGATGGTCTAATTTAGGTATCTCCTTTGGGGCAAGAAAAGTCACATCCAAGAAATAGTTACTTTCTCCCTTTCTACTAGCTCCTCTACAAATTTTTCTTTAGAGCTGACAGCAATTTAGTTAGTAGACAGCAGTGCATTTAGTAAGATAATATCAACAGTCTCATAAATTCACTTACAGACATTCACGTCACTGACATATGGACATTTTGCAGGACTTAACTGGTGAATTCACAAATTTAGACTTGCTCTTCTCTTGTTGGGGTGAATTTCCTTTTATCATAATGAATTCAATATGTCATAATTATTTTTCCTTTGTACCCATAACACACAACCTTTCATTTCATAGTAAATTCAATTTAGGAATGGAAAATATGCAGATCACAACTTCTTAGAATGTTCTAAAGAAATTTCTGGTTTCAGGCACAACTATTACATGAAAAAAAAAAGCCACAGAACCAATATAAAAGTGTATTTGCTTGGGAGCACAGAGTACACGCTCTGTGTGTTGCAACACAACCATCCTGAATTGCAAGGATTTTGTGCTTTCCAAACAACATTCAGGACATCTGGGAAATATTTCCGCAAGAATAAATAGGCACACAATGTCCTGAAAGGTAAATGGCTCCTTGTTTCCCCAAAAGCTTTCCAAATCACTCAGCATAAGTAACTGAGTCCCTTTGGTGTAAAAAAAAAAGTGCTGTCATTTTTATGGTGTTCTGTAGGCACCCTCCACCCACTCTGTAGAAGTACTGCAGGTGGGAGATGGTAGAATTTTTTATATCAGCTTTATTGAGGTGAACAAGAGCGTAGAGCAGCCCCAGCAGAAATACCTTGTGCAATGTGCATTGTGAGTCACAGGTTATATTTGCCTTACAAGCTATAAGGCAAATTATTTGGTCACAAATCAATCTTAGGGCACAGCTCAACCCACCCCTACCTCTTACTACAGCAGTTATGATTAAATATTTCCCTCTTAAGTGGAAAAAATGTATTTTTCCCACCCTCATGTCAGTCAAAGGTAGAGATTTTCATTTAAAAAAGCTACTTCTGCTCCAAGACTTTAAGAGATTTTAAGCCCAGAAAAGAAATGCAGGTTGCTTTCCCCTGTAAAAGCAATGAAATAGAATCACAAACGCAATCTCCAAGACCCCAAGAAAATGTGGCTGCAATGCAAAATTGTAAAGGCATGAAGGGGAATATTTACCTCAAATGTGCGCAGGACTTTAGCCAATGCCCCAACTTCTTCTTTCAGAGAGAAAATCAAAGAAATCACACCATTTTTATGGGGGGAGTCTTCAATGTAGCTAGATTCCTGAAAGAAAAGAAAAAATACACAACCAAAAATTACTATCATTCAACCTAGGAGCCAGTTTTGCCTTTCTCCATTTCCTTTTTGCACAGCACCAGTGATATAAAGAGGGTATAAAATAGCTCTAAGGCAACTGCTGCTGCAAGAAGCAGAGCAGCTCTGGGGCCGCTCTGATTTATGACGGTAGAGAGAGGCACAAATCCCTTTTCTCAAACTAGAGCCACCATGAGAGCAAAGTAGTCAAAAAGGACATGCTAATAAGCCTAATACCATCCTTGCCTCCCTTCACCCCCCAGGGATGACCAGAAATATTACTGCACTTTGGTTTCAGCTACAGTGCAACATCCTTCCCTCAGACTTCCTTTCCGTCAACACTCAGGGTTAAGCAGAGCAATGTAGATGAGCTCTGTGCAGAGATGCAGACCATGATCTGTGTTTCCCTTCAGTTCTGCTTGTACCTTCCAGGTATCCCCAGGAGTGAGGTAGTATTCACAGGAAGGACATGGAAGGGGATTTTAAAAAAAATAACAACATCAAGCAAAGTAAATAAAAGGAAAAAAAGGAAAAAGAAAGAAAAAAAAATGTTGGAGCAAACATTTAGATCTTCCCTAAATCCCATAATGTGTAAACACTCAGTTAGGGCAAGATGTGTTTTCATTTATGTTTGTTTCCTTTCTCTTATTGGTTTTCTGCTCTACAAATTCCAAAAGGCAATTTCCATTACTCTCAAATGTTTATTTTCATGGTTCTCATCACTAGAATATGTTTGCGTGTCTCTACATGTGTTTCTTTTCACAAAAGCCCTGTTAAGCAGGGAAGAGCTATTTCACCACTTCAGAAAGAGGAAACTGAGCCCTAGAGTGGAGGCAGATCTTAAAAACGGGGTACTTGGCATGGCAGGTAAATGCCTGCTGGGATTTCAATCACTTGATTTTTCTGATATCAGAGTAAATTTGATGCACAACCATCACAAAATTTTGGATGCCACATTAACATTTTATTTGCTTGTTTATTTCTTTTTTTTTTTTTTAATAAATCTAATGGCCTTAGAAAAATGGCCTGTGGTTGATATTTCAAAGATCACACCAGATGTCTGCAACACACATGACTCTTGGTGTAACAAGTCCTGAGCTAAAGCTTGATTCAAGGTACCCATTCAAATATTCCTTATAAAGATCTATATTTTCAGGCAGAGCTTGCCCTCATAGCAATGGCTATTGCTAAACTGAACATATAAATCAGAGTGAAAAGAGTCCCAATTCCCAAACATTGTCCTCAATATGGATAGCCTTTGTAGATGACAAATTAATAATGATATCCAACTGCCCTGAAGCCATAAAGTTCTTGGTGGGCCTACATTTCCTGAGGCAGAGCTATGAAAAGCTGCTTTCTTTTGTAAAGTAAATAATTGCTGATTCTTCAAGCCATCTCCAATGCTGTTGTTAACAGACTGGCCACACATTTATCTGACTTTGCTTCCAGAGGCTGCAAAGGTTTTCCAAATGTCTTCCAGTTTTATGAGGGACCTCTAGTGAGAACTGTAGTAGGAGTGCTGGCTTTACACACCAGAAGGAAGATTGCCACCTGTTCAGTTGGGACACTTCCTGCAGCATCTCTGTGTTTCCTGAGTCCTCATCCAGCCAGGGAGTCAGCCCAGCTCTTACATGGGGAGGACCAAGAGGAAACCCAGCTGGAAGTGATGCGTCAGCTGGCAAATGAAACCCATTTACACCTCAAGCAACCACAAGGCAAAATGATGACAGGAGTCTGGCAAAAGTCAAAACAAAATGTCTGTAGTACTGAAATTTTATGGCAGTGTGACCAAAACTGTCATCTCAAATACTGTCCATGCATTGCTTTTTCCTTCTGTTTTCACCTACCACAGCCAAAACTGATCTTAAGGACAGAACTGGCTCGATCACTGTCTGTCCAATGGGTCAAGATTTTGGTCAGGAGGAAACTGCTCTAAAAGAGATGCAGTTATATATTTAAAATATTCTTACTAAGTCATGGTGTGAGGACCAACTTATAGCACAGATTGACTTGAATGCGTGTGACAAATGAAGAACTTGTGTTTTGGATATTTGCCGGGGATATAATGCAAAGTTGAAGTCCTGCAAGGTAATTCTGATTATAATAATTGATCTCTTTGTACAATGAGATTACACAAAAAAGCCTTCAAAAACTTTTCCAAACTCACTGGTCATTAGCCTTGATTTGTTGAGATCAGCTTTCAATCTGTCCTCGGTCATTTTCCCACTCTTGTAAATGAATTTATATTGGTGCTTAGGAGAAAGACACATTGCAGCAGGGACTAGGTAATGCTGTACACAGCCTCACACTTGCTTAACTTCTTGCACATCTGCATATGCCCTCAGTTCCCTGGAAAGTCTTTTAACAAGCAGCAGTCCATGCCTGAGCCTGTCACAGAAGTGACATCTTTAACTGAAAAGGGGGAGAAGACTAAAATGATTGTTTTCCTGGTACCCATTCTTATCAGTATATATGAAGGCAGCCTGCATCAATACATACTGCAAACAATACACCTCAACACATGCACTGTAGGTGATAGCAGTAAAACACAGGCACTCACATTATTGTTGAGCTTTTTGTAGCACTTATGCATAGTTTTAACTGTTGATCAGTTTTTCCTTTCTCATCTTAGACTTTAACTTCTCGTTCCTCAACATACATGGAGGAATTGCAGCTTTGGGGTGGTTCTACTCTTCTGTTACTACTGTGATTATGATTCAGAATTGAAGAAATAATTTTATTGTGTTGAACTATTGTCTCTGTGATATGTATATGTGATTTATAGTGTGCAGTATATTCAGCTCTAATTTTCTTCCAGCTCTGGTTTTTTTCCAGAAAATAAAATAAGAACCAGTTGATGAGCATGAACAACTATCCCTGGACCTAATACAATCTCAAATAAAGTATTATGTAGATGCAAGGATAGGCCTACCTGAGCACAAACCTGCATTTTCAGTTAGCCACTTTGCACATAGATCAGTATTGCCATTCTGACACAGGTGGTCAATTACACAATCCTGTAAGCCTTCTAATCCATTGCTGAGACATTTAGCTAAAGCCTTTCAGAGAGAATCCACAGTGTTAAAGCCTGAGAAAGTTTTTCTTGCAATTTCAGGGATATAAAATTTTCACCTCTCTATTGTAAAGTTCAAACTTACTAGATAGGCAAAATTGGAAGGAAGGGAAAAATATTTCAAATTAAAAGATTTCTAAGTTACTTGTGAAAATACAACTAGTTTCCAAGTCAGATTTTTTAAGGCATTTAAATGCTGATAACCACAGTGGCTGGAACCAAGCAATTACACAACTTGGATAAGCAGCAAGGTGAGACCCTAGAGAAAGATTGTAGTAGTTCAGCCTCAGGCACACAAGGCAGTAAGAATAGAGGCTTCCTTGGCATCTCTGCTCTTATAAAAAATAGAAACTCCTTTTTTGCAGATCTGCTGCTTGTCTCTGGCTTCAGCAACATTGCTGAACATAGTACACATAAGGGCAGAATTTTGTCCTAATAATTAACCACACTGCCCTCAGGTTACACCACTTGCCCCTGCAGTAATGTCAGTGCCTGTAATCAAAAGGTATGAACTTCAGGTCTTTCCTGTATTTTCCAAAGCAAAGAGTTCAAAGTCAGTCAGTAAACATTAAAAAAGAGGACAAGAGAGTCCCAAAATTTAACAAAAAGCTCCACCAGAAGAGCACATAACTTAATCTGCTTTCCTTTAACAAAAGAGAGCTTTTTTCCATCACAGGTTTAAGAGCTCTAATAAGCTTCTCATCTTTTCTGATTCGTTGTCTTTTTGCCACATATGCAAGGATTCTGTTGCAGTGTTTGTGTGCATTCTCACTGCCTTTTTGTGAGCACAATTAACAGCCAAATAAATAGACAAATATGGGGGCTGCCAAAATTGTTCAGGTATTACGAAGCATCACGACAGGCCACCTGGATTCTTCCCCTCTTAGGTCACACTGCCTCTCAGAGAGTAGAAGACAAGCATAGGAGTGCAGGAGTCGGGCAGGATATCCCCTCCACCTCTGCAAAAAGCAGGCACAGACCCATCACTCACCTGGAAAGAGTCACCATTCATTCTGCAGTGCTGTGAGTCCATGTTGCAGAGGCAGTGATTCCTACACAGGGAGACCTCTTCACTACAGCAGGTGAAGCCTTCTGACTTAACTGCAGTGGCCAGAGATGTGTGCAAAGGTATTTAAAGTGGAGCTGGCAAGTCAAAGTATTTAAAGTGGAGCTAGCAAGTCAAAGCCAAGCCCTTCCCCAGCTCCCTCCCCTGGACAGCATGCCAAGGGGGCGTTCTCCCTGCACACCCACCGCACCCGCCCCTGGTGCACGAAGTAGCCGCTCTATGCTGCGAGTCCCACGCCTGCATGGAGCGGCTCTCCAGCAGATTGTTTCTATCTGCACCCAACGTGGAGGAGCAGCATGTTCTGAATTAACAGCCTTCCTCCTCCTGATCAACATCAGCTGTTTTCATTTTTTCACATCAACCTCATTCCCAGTTCAGCCTCCGGCTCATTCCTTCCCACTGCAGCGGCATGTTCAGCCTCAGGTGGGTTTCCCATCGAGGTCACTCCCCTTGAACAGACATCAGACGTTCTCCAGGATGTGTTCTTTGGATGTCAAATGTCAGGCATGGAAGGCCCTGGCAGGGCACAGTAGCTGAGGGAGTTGTCTTTTAGTAGGGCCTCTGGGGCTGCTTTCAAAGAGGTCAGAGAGCAGAAAACACCACTCACCGGGCCCTGGAGAGAGACACCCAGTACAAGGGAAGCATGAGATAGGAGTTAGCTGCATGAACCTCACACTGGGATATGAGCCCAAGCATGGGGAAAGGGAAGAAGGCAAAGGAAGAAAAGGAGCAGGAAAGGCTAGGTCCGACCTCCAGGGCAGCATGATGTAGAAGAACTGCAGATGATGTAAGTGTGCTTGCATATGGTGTCAGCCATGGAAAGCACAAGAGGAATAGGATGGGACACATAAATGATTTCACAAAAGGTTAGTAAAGTACTGATATAAAAGAACCCAGGTTTGGCTTAACAAGAGTCACCTAAAGGGGTAAAAGAAATTGGAAAGCTGTAGCCCAATATCAGAAGGCAGGTGAAAAAATGAAGCAACTAGGCAAGTATCTATTTTGCTATTTGGGAAGATGAAGTCTTACAGAGACCAACTGTGCCAAGGCAGATAATCTTGCTATATTTTTATGATGAAGACAAATTCTCTTTACAGGTTTTTTGTCCTCGAGGAAAGCTCTACTACACACACCTGTGCATGTGCTAGTGGTGAACACTAGCAAAGACTTACTGTAAATTGTTCATATGTACAAAACCCAGCAGCCTTACAGTGGGGAAACTGAGTGGAGCCATTTTCATGCTTCTCAGTCCAAATCCATGCTGGACCCCATGACTGTGGAGTCAGAATCCATCCCACTGAAATTATCAATTATATAACATGCATCTGAAGTAACTCAGTATAGCAAATACATACCTTTTTCAGAAGAGATGCTTCTTTGTGCATCCTGAAACTGCCTCTAGGGATAGAAAGTTTTATTTCTGAAGTGATCAGCAAGCCTGTGGTATGGACTGACAGGTCAAGATAGCCAAATGTGATGCACACTAAACACACTGGACCCTGCTCACGTGGCAGTAGGATGGGGCAAGGAAAGGCAGAGCACTAGGGGAAAGTACCCCCAGAAGTTGCAGAAATAGAAAAAGTACTGTTTTTTCAGACAGTAAATTTATTACAGTAGTCAATATTTTGTGTCCTGTGTTTGTGCAGCACAAGGCACAGCCCTATCCATGATAGGGAGACTGAAGGCCACCTTGGAAAAAAGTAACAGTGAGATGAGGATGGTGACAAGCCTGATTATAGCCTCTGTGCAGGACAAGACAGACTCCAGCAACTAGTCTTGCTTCCTTTCCCCACACACCATGCCTTGCCACCTGGTGTACTTTTCAATTAGATAAACTGTTATTTCCTCTGTTTTTGCTTTCCTCTTTCTTTCCTCATCTCTTCTCTTTTCACTAATCTTTTATCTCTCTTTTACTTCTTTGTACCTTTTACATGCTTTTGGTCTTTGTTCCTTCCCTTTCTCAATCCCTTTTCTTACATATGTTCACTCTACCCAATGGTAATGGCAAAGTGATCAAATACCCAAAATACTGCTCATGCCAAATCTTTGTAATTATCTATTTTGCCTCCTAGCCCCTGCTTTTTGTATTTATTTTGCAAGACTACCACTGTTGTTACACAATCATAATAATATCACTAGTTATTGCCACCAGTTCACTGTTTAATCAGTCTGCACTGTCAGAGGTTGCCTGGTAGCAAAAGGCACTGGCTGGAGGAAACAAAGCTCCATCTTGCCAGGAGGAATTCCCAAATTCTCGTGCTTTGGAGCAAAGTGATGTGTGAGGGTGTGTATGTGTGTGCCCAGTGACGTTACTCTAGGAATATGCAGTTGCATCAGCATTTGTTACCTTGGGCCATTTCAGAGTCCAAACTGCTGGAGCTTTCCCTGTTCTCTTTGAAGTACTACTTCAGCATACCAAGCATGGGTTCATCCCCCTGCAGTGAAACTGCCAGCCAGGTTTTTCCCTCATGTTCCTGATTCCTTGGCCGGTGTGAGCCCAGTGAGGGCTTTAAGTCTGTTAGTCCTGCTCTGGGCTTTTGCTGCAGCAATATGCAACCCCTCTCCTCTCAACCATATGCAGATATGCACTGAGGGCCCACCTTGCCTTTGCCTACAAACATGTGTTCTCCATCCAAAACACGCTTTCTTTGGGTACACATACATACATGCATACATCACATGTAGTCCTTTCTGGCTATGCTCTCAGCAACAGCTCACAGGGCGCTGAAGTTGGCAGGCTCCCCGGGTCAGCACGATGCCAGTTCAAGGGGCCATGGACTTTGGCTGCTTTTCAGACTGCTCTTTGCCACCCATTTGCAGAGTGGCGGCTTGCCTGGAGCTGTGAGTCTTTGTGTCTGGGCGAGGATGGCCCTTCCTGTGCCAGGACACTGGCCTATCCTTGGCCTGCAGCTCCCTGCCTTCCCTGCTGGTTCAGGATGTCCCCCTGAATGTGAGGCAGCAATGAGCAGTTGAAAGGGGGATTCTCTAATGGAAACAGAGGCTGGTGGAAAAGATTCCCAGATGAGGATTCCATGAGGATCTTAGGTGGTTTGTGTTTGTATGCATGGCAGGGGGACAGCCCCCATATCAATATCGTGTATGCATTTACCAGAGATCTCAGGGTGCTGTAGCTCTCCTTTACACTCCAGACAGGCAGCATTTCCTCGCATCTCCCTCTGCACCGTGCTAGCAAATCCGCCCAGCCATATCCCCGGCTTGCTGCAGAGCCGGGCCCCCCGGTACCTCAAGGCCCCATCCGTCCATCCCCGGATTTCCCTGGTTCCTTCACTCCTGGGCGCGGGTGGCCGGGAGGTGGCACTGTGTCCTCACGGCAGAGATGGCCGGCGGGAGCGGTGACCCCGGCTGTCCCGGCTGCCTGCCCTCCCCAGGAATACCGGGGATCCGCTTCCCAGCCTGCGCAGGCATCACCCAAACCCTCTCCTACCCCTCCTGCCAGGGGACCACCGCTTCGGAGGAGCCGGGAACAAACCACCTTACCACCCAAAATAGTCAGCTGCAAAAAGTGGAACTGGGGGTATGCGGGAGGGCAGCCCGGTGTGATTTATCCCCCGGGGCTGTGACGGACGCACAACTCGTGGCCGCACAATGGGGCCACCCGGCAGAGGCGGCAGCGAAGGGCTCCGCTCCGCGGGCGCGGAGGGCAGGGGAGCAGCGGGCGGCACCGCCCGGCGGGACCCGCGGGAGCTGCGGAGGGGCGAGCGGGACGGGGCGGCGGGGAGAAAAGCTGCTTCGGCGGCTGGTTTGGTTTGGGGTTTGGGGATTTTNTAGCACAAGACCTGATGTAGCTCATTAGCATGAGCTGTATCTAATACGCTTAAAACCTCTAATTATTTATTATGCCCTAATTGGCAGCCCAAGAAATGTCTGCAAAGTGAGGAGTGTTCATCCCAAGACGCCTTTTGAGGAGAATTCAGCAGTGGCCCTGGTCAAACGTCATTTTTAATTCTTCATTGGGGTGCAGGCTTTATTCCTCTTGTAGACGATACAACACCAAGAAAACTCGAGCCTGCTACCCCGACAACCAGCCTTCTCCATCCTGGGCAGGATAGGCAACAATTACTCAAGAATAAGGTTTCATGGTTCTTATTTCCATAAAGGGACGCTTAGGAAGAGGCATTAATATCAAGTATGCAAAAGTGCAAACACACGGTCCTTAAAAATTACTTACCTGAAGGAACATATTGCCTTATCAGGAGAAAATCACTTCCCTCGCTTCTGGAAATAGCAAATTTTGAAAATTATATTCACATGGAAACTATTTCAAAATAAGCTTATCTCTCTGGGGTTGACACCCCCCCCACACACACACATTCCATTCTAAGTGCTTTTTTTTTTTCCTTCCAAGTCTGTATTATGTTTCTTCGGGCCGCACCAACTATTTATTTATCTTTATTCTTTCTCTCTTTTCATTCATTATTCTCTCTCCCTCTCTTTTTTCCCCCTTCCTTGTGTGTGTGGCTTCTCAGTCTGATCTGTAGCTTGTTACCACCCACTGCACGCTCTCTCCTGCAGCCGAGGTGTTTCTATACAAACTTTAGCGTCCAGTTGTCATATTAATTATTACACTGAGTAATGACTGAAATAGTCAAAATAAGGGGAGACTCAAGTGAGCTTTTTCTTGCTGCTCAAAGATTCAGCAAAGAAGCCTTGCAACAAAGCACTAATTGGTCCCCAGAAATACTCTGACAAGGCATGGAAGATAGGTTTCATAAAGCCCAGCAATTGTGAAGGGGGAAAAGATCCTTGAATAGACCCCACGCTTCTTTTCTAAACTCTCTTGCTGAGCAAAAAATGGACTGCTTCTTGAATACTGGACTGATCTTGAATGCTATACCCAGCAGAGAAAAAAATGCACCATTTATTGTAAGTTTTTTTTCCAGCTATTCATGTGTTCTATGTGGAGAATAAGCTGGTTTTGTTTACCATGAAAGACCTTTTACTTTATTTTCACTCTTGGGGGGGAAGCTGGAAAGGCGAGGGGGAGGGCGAGGGGAGGGAGAGAAACACATGTGCCCAAATCCAGACGAGCTGCCTACTGTAACAAAATGGAGTGTAACAAATCCTACAGAAGTCCCAAATGTATGGATTCTTTGAAGATCTATATAGATTAACGACTTTCGTTCTGCTTTTCCAAGACAGCATTTAATCATAACGTAAATGGCCTTTAAAAAAGAAAAGAAGTGGCAAGGAAAAAAAAAAAAAANGAAAGAAAAAAAAAAAAAAAAGCATTCCAGAATTGGGTTTTTTTTTTTTTTTTAAAAAAAAAAAAAGGCAAGGACTTCAAAAGATCTCATGAGTGTGGCTACAATTTAGGCACACAGAAAAGTCACTAGAAAATAATGACAGTTCAAGATTAAATAAATAAATAACAAATAAAAGCGCCAAATGAAAAGGACAAGGGCTATTTATCATTATATTAGAATTAAAAATTTTAAGGCGCAGGTACAGAACTTTGCATAAGAGTGGGTGGAGGTGGGGGATCTTGGAACAATATTTATTATCTAGAAATCTGGTCCCTTACTCTGCACAGTGAGCAGAGCCCCAGAGCCCTTACTCTGCACAGTCAGCACACAGAGGAGCCAGTGAGATTGGATGTACCTCAGACATGAGAGTTCGTTCCCCGGTGGCAGTGGGAGGAAAGAGAGGAAAGAGACAAGGGAGGAAAAGGCTCTGGCCCCCTCATCCATGCCCCACACAAACACATACCATGACCCACGGTAGCCAAATGGGTACAGGGCTACGGAGGCACAATCTCATGAGTTACACTTGGTGACCTCTGGGACTCAGCAGTTTTGCCTTTTTAAGAGCCCTTTGAGACTGGAGAAGAAAGGACCCAGAAACTCCAGGGTTATTCTGCCACTTCCAGGAAAAAGGGCAGGAATGTCCCTATATGGTGTTTCTACAGCAGTTCTGGAAGTAGGCTGCTGCAGAAGAACTAGTCTGTTTAAATACATATATCGTTTACAGGGCTGCAATTACTTTGATATTTCTGTTAGCACTTCCCAAAGTCACAATGCGGAGCTGGTGAGGCAACAACTGCTTCCAGTGCAGTCCATTCTGACATCACACAAGGGATGTTGAACCAACCATCCAGGAGACCTCGAACTGAAGATGGAGAGCTCTCCAAACAGGAAATACAAGCAAATATTTTATCCTGCTAAGGTCTGGCTGTTCTGCCCAAGAGCGGATGAAATAAATTAAAACATTTCCCATGTGATAAGACAGTAGGGTAGAAGTCAGAAACTCGTCAGTGATCAGTGAAAAGGCCCCAAAATAAACATAACCACACAGAACTACTTCACTTTTTTCATCACACGTGCATTAAAAGCTGACATGTTGCAAAATTATAAAAATACTAGCTAGCATGCATACACTGAGGTTCTCCTGTGGGGGCTTTCTGGTTAGCACTTTTTAAATTCACACACAAAGCCAGGGTCAGCGATCCAGTGGCAGATGAGAAAAACTGATTTCTACAGCTCCAGGCTGCTGTAATTGAGGTCAACAACAGCACAGGGCTTACTTTTGCAGTCATTCCCACTGAAACCTGAACATGGACTGTGCAGGTCCCCTCCTTCCATGCTTTGGAGCTGGTGTGAATACCAGGGATTAAAACTACCTGCCAAGGGCTTCCTAGAGCCATAATATCACCATGTCAAGGCTGTCATACCACAGCTCTGCTCTTTTTAGTGGGTTAGAGAGCACACACATCTGAGTTTACAGTGGAAAGGTGCAGAGGAAAGTGGAAATGAGACAGAGTAGAAGGGAGAAAATGTGCTGAAGATTTCAGAAATACATGGACATGTGAGAGGCAAGGAGGACAGGGAGAGAATGCCAAGATCAGCATTCTCCCGTGCTGGGCCTGGCCATGCCTCCCAGGCTGCCTACACCTCTGCAGCCCCAGGGGTCAGTGTGAGGCCCAGCTTCAAACTCTCAGCACGTCAGCGCTGCTTTTCCTCATTTGGTCCTGAAGCAGAAGTGAGACTTCACCTGGGAGCAGTGATAGTTTCCCCTGCATAGGCCAGGTCCATCCTGACTCCCTAGTCACAGGCCAATGCCATTGCCTGCTTAGAAAGCTGGTGACCTACTTCCATTTTGCAGGGTGCCAAGGGAGGAGCAGGGGGTCGGTGGTCAGTGGCTTCCCCAGGCCCAGCAAACACCGTGTGGCCTGGGAAATGGGATCTGGCAGTGAAGAGTGGGCTGAGTCCACACCTGCCAGCTTTGCTCAACACACCCTTACTTTATGAGGCGAACCTCCTCCCTCTCCGTGCTGGATCGTCCACGTGGGACGTGCCCAAGAGTGGTTTGTTGCTTCTCCCCTGACTCGCTCACCCTGTGGTGCTCAGCATTCCAGAGGGCGAATTCGAGGTGACTTTTCCCGAGAAGTCTCTACCGTGCTCTGCTCTCAGCCGCTCTCCTCCTATCACCCAGCCCGGCTCACCCGCGGTTGTCGCTGGCTAATAGAGCCATCAGGCCGTCCGCGAAGCGCGTGCGGTGCCGGGCACACGCGGCTGCGGCCGCTGGAAGTGGGGAGAGACGACAGCCTCCCTCGGTGGGGCTCGGACACTCACGGGGCTCAGCCTGGCAGCGCTCGGCCAGCGAAGGGAGCGATACCAGGTGTCCTGGTGCTCTCTAGGGACAAGGAGAACCCGAGGTCCCAAGCACGAAGTTTCCCCCGAACGCGCCGCGTCCCGCAATGGCAAGGGCGCTTCTCCCGCGGGCGCGCACCGCTCTGCCTGCCCACGCCACGGCACACGTCCGTGCCGACACATCCCGCACCGCAGCTCTCCCTCCCCTCCGAACCCCGGCAGGCGCCGCTGAGGTGGCCACAGCGAGGGATGCCCCGCACACCCTGGGCGCCGCCGGGAGTCACCCACTGCCTCTGCCTCAGCCCGTCTCGGACACCCCTCGGCGGGCAGGGCCCCCTCCCCCCTTTCCCTTTC
>VYXD01007119.1:1792582-1808108 GCA_013397195.1 Hylia prasina
CTTTCCCCCCCCGGTTCGGCCCAGAGCGCAGCAACTTCGAGCTCCCAAGCGAGCGAGCTCTTAGCGTGTCAGGCCGCACAATGCGGAGCTAATTCCTGCTGCAAAAGGCAAGTGGTGAAGAATCAATCGCAGGCTTTATACAATCAAAAGGAATGATGGGCCTGGGGTTGAGATTTTTTTTTTTTTTAAGTTCCCTGCCCCAGTCTGAATTTCTCCTGCTCCCAACCCCTGTCCTATTAATAATCCCATGCAGGCGATTGCAGACCGAGGTAAAGCTATCATTTGTATGCGCCCGAAGATTAATTTCCCCCATGTACCAACTCAACGGCATAGTTATCTCTTTAACAGGGAAAACAGTTTGGCTCCATTGTCGGGTTGCCAAGACCGCCTTTTGAGAAAGGGAGCCCGGCTAGCCTCTGATCAAACTCAAAGGTTAGTTAAAAGACAAAAACAGCTGAAAATCTTCATGAATAATGCTGTTTCCCCGAGCCCAGTGTAGTGCAAGCGCACATTTCAATGCCAGAGCATTTTGTTATGCTGCTCGCCTAAGTCAGAATTTCACAGAAAAGGCAGAGAAGAAAAGCTCCAACAATTAGAGGGGGCCTGTCAGAAAACATTAACGCCTTCCTCGCCCAGCCTGTCAAGCGTGCTGGAAATAAAAAACGGGCATAGCAAATTGCACCTCTACCCTCCAGAGCTGCAGGAGGGAGCGGGAGGGGGAGGCTAGGGGCAGAGAAGTAAAGAGAGTGAGACAAATGGACAGGCCCAGGCAGTTAACAGTCCCCCTCAGCTTTGCAGTTCATCCAAAAGCTGGAAAAAGAAGGGGAAAGGACCTGCAGCTGGATGTTCTCTCTTGATATTCATCCTTCTGTTTCATGGTCCAGAATTATATTTGTTCTCAGGACCATTGTACACACACACACACACACACACGTGTGCATGCACTCACACTGTCCCTTTACACCTTCAACCCTTCTCTGCATCAGCCCTGCCAAGTACACGAGGTACCTGGTGAAACAGCAGCTTGGCAGAGGCTTTGCCACTTTCTGCTTTCTTCTCTCCCCAGTCTCATTTCTAAGTGTCCATGTCTGTAACCATGCAGATATCCAGTGTGGCCAACCTGCAGCTGGGCTGAAGGACCTACTGTCAGAGAAGCTGTGCTTATGTATAGCACCAGAGCTATCTTACTCTTTAGGATTTTTTAGGAAAATCTGTTTCAAATGTTTTTAACTTGCTAGATCAACTACCCATATGCTTGAGTCCTTTTCCCTAGTTAAATACTTACTGACAAGGACACTAAAATATTTAAAGCTTCCCTTGCGTTTATGTTGATGTCTGTAAGTGAACACCTAAACTTTGACTTTCCTGGCCAAAGCAGTTTTACCAGTCATTGAAATAACAAGAGAGCTCTGGTTCATCTCTTACTGTGAGCAAAACCTCAGAGCATCACTTAAATTCTATTTTTTTCTTTTGCCCTTGTTGCCTTTGTTGTCTCATTGCAAGTACAGGTATATGTTAATAACTGATAAGGAGCAGATCAGCACTGAGCAGCTTCTATATTCAGCCTTCTGCTGGGTGAGAAAGAGTGGGGGAGATTACTGTTGTGCATTGTAGTATCCATATGGGGGTTGAAAAAATGAAATTCCAGTAAAATACAAAGTGACTGAGGGGAAGGAGTACCTCCAACCATCCGATCTGAGGTGTTCCAGGGGTTATATCTGTAGAAGGATACAGCAACACAGTTCAGACAGCATGTGAAAGATATCAGACTGCCCATGGTTAGAGAGCTATGTGATTCCTATACATCCTTTGGGGAAGAAACTCTAACTCTGGGGACAGGAACCCCAACCCCTCATCCCGTACACACCCTGGAGCAGCACAGTGCATCCAGGCAAAATGGTGTTTTGCCACTGCCCTTCAGAAAAGGCAGCGATTTCCTGTGGCTTTGGAGCCACGTATGTCCCTTGAAGGATGTACTCAAAAGAAAAGCCTCATGGAGCGCTGGGACTTTCACTGGCTCTGACACTTCTGTCCTGGAGAAACACAAGCAACCGGTAGGAGAGGGGAGAACTTTAAAGAGATGCTTTTTCTCCCTCTATCTGGCTACCTGGTACTTACTATTGTAATTACAGAAGGATAAGATGAATAAAAATGCAGGCATGGGAAACTAAGAGTGTTGATCATGGACTGAAGCTATCTAGAGTCATTGCTGGCTATGATTTTATCCCGACTCAATCCAGTTTAGCCTGAGGTCCACAAGTGCTAAACAGAGACCATAAGTAGTTCCTCACAGATGCCTGGGGATATGCAGCATTGGGAAATCATGAGAAAACTGCCAAGAGAGAGGGGGTATCTGATCCAGACTCTGCTTTGTGCAAGGTGCTGTGAGAAGAGCCAGTGCATATTAATAGTTTGCCTTATTTTTCTGGGGCAGACAACCCATATTTCCTGTTATCCCACTGCAAACAGGATTCAATACAGTTTTTGGTCTTTACCTAACACCTGGAAAAGAACAGTTACGTATCTTAAAACATCAGCATAAACATCTGTATGTTGTACCATATGTTACCTGTAAGTTGCTTAGGAGTAAAATTCCTTTGAAAATATTACCCAACAAACCATGTATTTCAATCTTCTCTTAGACCCTGTAAATAACTACAGCAAATTGCAAAGTTTTCTGCTGGTCACTCCTGCTCTGCACAAACATGAATCTTTCTTGCTTTCTGCTTCTATATATTCCCAATAGCACTGGGGAAAGAAAGGTAAATTTCACAAAGACCCCCAGTTACTGGCCCCAGTGACATAATCCAGGTCTTTCCTATAGAGGAGGGGAATTGTCTTCCTAAATGGAGCCCAAACTCATTTGGTCCAATTTCACAGAAGCAGATCACAGAAAGAGCACAGGTTCCAGTTTTGGGATGGGGTCCTCCTCCCTCCCCACCAGTCACACCACTCTCTTGCTCACTCTCCCCCTCCTGCTGCTGGTCACAGCTTGGAGCTATTTTAATTTGCACTTGCTGGACTGGCAGGGCTATATTAGTCTGGAACAGGAAGGGAAAAGCCCCATATTAGTAAAGTGTGAAATGCAGTTTTGACTGAAAAGGGAAGCCATTTTGACATGATTATACCGTGACAGTGCAGATTAAAACCCTGCCATATGGCCTAAGGTTTGTTCTTACTTTCAGGTAACAACACATTGCTAATTAAGTGGTGATGACATATTCAAATGAAAAAGAAAAAAAGAAAAAGAAAAAGAAAAGCCACCTGTATGTGAAATAAAGACAGTCAAGAGAAGGGAAGACATCAATCAGTACTCATAATAGTGGAAATCAGCTCTCTTTTATCATTGTGGTTTGCTCTGAATAGAAGAGAATTTGTTTGATTTGTTATTGAGTAAACAGTAATTCATGTGTGCACTTGTAGATGTGAACATAGTGCTCCTGAAAGGCAACCAACTGACAGTGCAGGAGAGCAAAGTCCTGCATCACATCTAGGACAAACACAGCCTGGGCAACAGCACAGAGAGGCTCCCCACCCTGCTTTGCCAAGGGCCTGCAAGACAGTGATGGAGGTTTCCCTGAGCAAGGCAGGAAGCCAGCCCATCTCTTAAGCGGCAGTCACATTTAAGCACATACTTTAGTGTACCTGTACTGGAGATCTTCACTTTTCATCTCAGGGGATACACCAGCAAATGATGGTAGAACCAGCTAACACAAAACCCACAGTCCTGCCTACATCCAGTACTGTGTTTTTGTGGGATAGCAGTACCTTTAAGACAATAAATGGAATAATATCAGACTGTTGGTTAACAAGCAAAGGGTCACTTTAACCACTAATAACCAGCCATTTGAAACTTTCAGGTGGAAAGTGTTCCTTAAAGACCCAAGATTTTACTTGCAGTTTCTTTTACTTGCACATATATATATGTCTATATTCCTCCATGCCATACAGACTCTATTTGGAGCAGCTGATCCAAAAGTCTGAAAAATAGGCAGTGGGACACACTTTGCTTCATCTTAAGTTTCATAGCAAACCACATTTTAGGTTACTCTATTGCACATCATGTGAGCTTATCTAGTTACAAGCCACAACTTAGCAAGGACACTTACAGTGCCTATGAAAAAAAAAAAATAGGAGGCATAACTTCCATACTTTCAGGGTATTATCACTTCCACCTCTTCCTGGCTGTGTTGCTGCTCAGATGAACTCCAGAGTCTTATGTGGTTCTCATAGATTTTTCATGCTTAATGATTTGAAGTTGGAATTCAGCAGCCAATTAAGGTTCTAGACAGATGTATGTCCATGCATCCATGGCTGCAGCCTGGCAGCACTTTATACTTTTTGCTCTCATTTTTGCTTCCTTCTCGTCTGTCTCTTTGGCCTCCCACTTCTCATATCTGGGGCTGTACCAGCTTGAGAGTTGCGTCTGGACCAGCTTCCAGGCTAAATACCCATTTGCAAACATGTTCATGTAGACATTCTCACATCTCTCCTTAACACAGTATGTTGAGAACAACTGTGGGTTTGAAGGAGACCAGGAAACCAAGAAGAAAGCACAGATGAAGCCTTCAGAAGTATCTAATAGCAGGTACTACCTACCTGAATCCAAAATCCCCCTGGTCTTCACAAAGGTTTGGGTTCTGCCCCTTAAGGACTTGCTGGTGAGGATGGTGGCCAAATTCTGTCTCTGAGGCCAGCAAACCTGTACAAAATAATGCTGGCTAAAAATGCTGTCAATTATCTCTACACGTGCAGAAAGGAGCATATCATGGACCTGCAGTGTCAGAGGATGATGCAATGCAAGGTGCTGTGGCAGAAAGTCACAGAAATCATGATAGGGAGAGGGGGCCCTACCAAACAGCACTGCTGTGTACAGCACAGAGCAGGGTTCTGATGAGTAAAATGGGAGTGTATAGAAAGAGCAATGCTGAGCAGATCCTCCTGACACCCCGGCAGTGCCAGCCCCAGGAGACTATTCCATAGCAGCCAGCAGCACCCCAGGGCTTCCGCAGGTCCCTCTTCTTGCATATGTCAGAAGAGATGTGTTTGTGCAAGTCGGGGAGCTTGTAGAGAAGGCTGGCAGGAGTGTGGAACAATCACAGGAGGACAATGGCTTTATCCTTAATTCAGCTACTTGGTTTCTTTCTGAAGGCAGATGTATTTTCGATGTATTTTCACCTTCTCCAAGACCCTGTGGCCATCACTGTGAAGAGATTACAATGTACAGACAAACAGAAATAAAATAGTTGCCGGAGAAAGTGAGCAAACCTCTTTCCTTCCTCCCCTGCTCCAAGTCAAATGTGAGAGGACCACTGCAGCCCCAGGGCAGGTGATGAGGACAATGACAGATCCAAGGGGGCCACTTTGATCGGTCTGGGTTGTCCCTTGGCTGCTTTGCATGGTCAACCCCTGTCTTCCTGGCACTTCACTTTTAGTTACCGCTACTCCTCTCTCTCTGTGTGGGGAACTGCTACTGACCAACAGAGCATTTATAAATAGAACAATGTTTAATTAACACAACAGTAGGACAGACTTGTTGAAATACTTCCCAGACAGCAGGCAAGAGTCCTGACAAGGAGACTATTATGGGAATTTTAATGAATTCTTCCAGAGTGGGACAGCTTCCATACACCTATATTGCAATGACTAATTTTGTTTGTGAAAATTATATTGGTAAATGATGCAGAGTTACAATAATGTTGGGGACCAGCAAACTGAATAAAGTCACTGGATGACTGTGTGAAATACTGCCTACAGACAGAGCAGAGTGTTTACTAAATGCAGGGCAGTCATGGGTCCGAGTGCCCAAAAGCCCAGCTACAAATGGAGTTTGCATAAGGCAGGCAAAGAAGCAATTAAATAACCCAAACAAGGATCTAGCTGTGCCAGATGACACCACAGCATGAAAAGAAGCAGGGGCTGAGCAACTACTTCTGCGAGACACAACCAGGAGCATGTGCCTGATTAACACCACTGTTAAATGCATGCCTGCTAGCAGCTGCTGCTGTAATTGAGGCCACTCACAGATATCCTTGCCATCTCCCTTTCTAAGAAAACAGGAAATTAAAATTGTCTGCCCCAGTGTTGGGGCTGTGTAAGGTTCCCACCTATATGATACAACAGCTTACTTCTTCTGTTGGGGATGTGAGAAATGTGAATCAGGGGGCACTGGAAGGACAAGGTGTATGATGTCAGTGCATTCCCACGAGCTCACCTCCTAGCTCTGTAAACTTTTCTTCCTCCTCTAGCAGAGACATTGTACACCATCAGTAGCCCAGTGGCTGTAATCAATAAGTACTAATGAGCCCAAAATTTCAAAAAGAGCTTTTTAGCCTTAAAAATCTTAAGAAACAAAGCTCCCAGGAAGACATTCTGCAATGACAAATGCATTTTGCTCAGATTTTCCAGTTTAGCTCTCCACTACTGTGCTGTATGGACAGTAGCCAGCAAGGGACTCTCTGCAGGCCCTGTTCTTCTGACTTCATTGTTATACCTCTGAGGTTCTTTCCCCCTAAAGATCTTGATTTTAATGAATGAATTCAAGAGATATCTTATCTATCCAGGGAGTCTGGGCACCACCAGTTTTCTTCTCTGATTTTGCCATTTCTCTTCCTTACAGTCATGTCACACTTTTTTTCTGGAGTACAACAAATTAGGTGAACACACACTGACTACTGAAACATGTTGCAATGCATTCCAAACAAGACAGTGTTGGCAGGTGAGCTTGGAATGGAAGTGTATGCTAGAAGAGTAAGAAGAGCAGTAAAATAAAGATTTTGGTGCATTACATCAAAAAATCAGGAGCAGATGATTCAAAATCATCTCTGAATTGTTGGGCTTGGCAACAAAGTACACAAAGCCGACCAAGAAAATCAACAAAATTATTGCTGAAAACTTCAGTACCACATGAGGATTTCACAGAACTGGAGTCAAACTTTGCAAACTGCTTAACATAAGCTTTGGTTTGCTGAGGAAAAGATATGAGGAAGGAGAGAATATATTCTTTCTACTGCTACAGATGCTGCATTCAGAGGTTCAGGTTGCAAAAACATCAATTAATTTTTATCCACACGCATCTGTTTCCTTCTGAATTCTTCCTTTTGCATAATGTGGAGTCTTGCCTGTCAGATTAAGGCAATGCTTCACACCCAGACAAAAGTGTTGGCCGCTGACAAATCCATCTAGAGCACACCTAGCTCCATCGGTGGGCATATTATAAAAGGTAATGAGCTTGACACCCCCCAGCTCCAGCTGCTGCAGCAGCGTGTAATGAGCCCTGCTCTATGGGCTTCGACACCCGCACTAAAACGCCATTGAGAACTGAGACAGCATGCCCCTGAATTTAATTTACTGCTTAGCATTAGCTGGCCCCGGATGATGGAAGGTCATCTATATGGAGGGTCAAGTGGGATAAACAGCTCCAAATCTCCTTTCTGCCCAAGGGCTCGGAGCTGGTAAGCCCCAGGGCACGCAGGCACAGACCTGATGGGGGCATGTTGGCTGAGCAGGCTCCACAGGCAGATTCCTTCGGAGCATCTGCTCTCCCAGATGGGGAATCCCTCCTATTGACCATATCCCACCAGCGTTTTCACAGAAATTTTAAGAAAATCCAATGCAATAGGCCAGGTTCCTTGGAGGAGTTAGTCTGCCATTGTATCTGAGGGAGTAACTTTCCTACCTTCACAACAACACATGACACTGTATTTTGCTTGTAAGGTATCACAAATTTTCACATCAAAATACCAGCATTCTGTTTCAAGAAAGAAAGGCTCTAGGGAAGGTTTAAATAGCCCAGAATGGGCCAATGCCAGAGGTAAAATGAAAAAAAATAACAAAAGAGAAGCACATGGTAATACTACCTTCAGTGTCGTACGGCTCAAGGATGTGAGGAGCCAAGGCAGTGATTTAATTCCTCACACAGATTTTTTTGCCATGACATAAATATGTTGCGACTCTAAGCTTTGGGTGTATATAATACTAAACCTAGTCAATGAGAAAATTTAAAAGATTCATTTGTTATGTTCAACCTAAGGGTTGGACCTGCCTCTGCTGAGAGACTAACAAATCATCCCATGCTCCAGAAAATTATGATCTTGGGAGACCAGGATTGAGAAACAGAGGTCTGGCAAGAAAGAGGGCCTATTTCCCACTGAGAAGATGGGTAATGCTCTTTAAGGATGTCCCAGACTTAGACCCAGAGATGTGACTATGCAGTAAAAAACAGCACAGCCCAATTCAGGCCTCTGAAAAGCATAAAGATGCTAATGGAGATGGGGGCCTGGGGCATCGTGTGCTCCAGGCAATTTCTGCATCTGCTCTTCAAAGACACGGCTATTGAATCCAATGAGACCACCTGAAGAGTAGGAAAATTTCCTGAAAGAGCAACATAGGCAGAATCAGACCCCCAGGGAATGTTATATAGGTCTTTAAAAATTTGCCTCACTGTGTGGTGGCAGATTTCTTGCTGGTTTCTTTGCCTGCACGCCTGCTCGTGTGTCTGTACTGCGTGGTGAGTATGCTTGGTTTGATGCAGCCCTTACATGTGCATGTTCTTCTGCTGTTCACAGGACACCAGAGGCTCAGGACAGGCCACAGACACAGACTTGGGGCTGTCAGGGCCCAAAGACAGAGCTGTGCAGCAACCTCCATGTGGGCAGGGTGTGCGGCACAAAGACAGGTACCATCACTCTGCCTGCATACTGGTACTGCACAGACATATTTATGCCCCAAATGTTTCCCTTTCTTTAGATATTGCCACATCTTCCAGGGCAGACAAAGGCCTGTTGTGAGGCTATGCTCCTTTCCTATGCAGATGACAGGTGGGAATGGAGGTTTCATATAAATATACCCTCGTCTGAAGTGGATCAGGAGCAAGATCTGGCCTAATTTTCCACCCTGAACAAATGATTTTGCTTTGCTCAAAACTTTTTCTGAAAAGAATAAGCTCAATTAAGAAAACCACAACAGCACAACTTTTAAAAAATACCATCGTTATTGTTCATGTGGGTTTTGGGTGGGCTGTGGAAATTGATTTACGAGTCAACCACTTTTCTCTTTTCTTGCCATCTCTCGCTTGAGTGGTTTGTAGGCCTTGGCCCTTTCTTTCACTCAAGGAGAATAAGGTTGTCTATGGAAGAGGTCAGCATTTCAAATTGGTGGAGTTCAACTGCACAAATGACATAGAACTGACAAGAAAAGACAGGGGGTTTGGAGGTCATAGACTGCATAGGTCCTGGTTAGGGTTTTCGCTTTGTGATGGGACCTGGCACCAAAATGAATTAAATAACAGGCTTAAAGACTATTGAGGGAGGGCTGAATGCAAATCAAAGATAAGTAGAAGTTTTCTTTCCTAAAAGGGGAATAATTTTTTTCCTTACCTCCCCCTTTCCATATCTGCACAGGCAAGGTCTGCATGTTAAACATGATTTAGCAGGCATTATTCTGGAGCCTTTTCATCAGGTTTCTGCAGTGATTGCCTATCTTGGCCTATGATTAATGATCTGCTGTGCAATTTGGAGGCTATAATGACTCAACAATCCACACACAAACTATATAGTCGCATTCCTTTTGCAGATTTGCCAAGCTGTTACCAAGGGGCCCACAACCAAGCAGGATTGTTAGAGAGATAGCTAAACATTTCTGCAAATACCATTCTGCCCTTATCTTGCTGAGAAGTGCATTGGGCAGCAGGCTCATTTACAAAATTCAAAGCCTAGATTTTAGTGGTTCCTTTAAAAAAAATCTGGACTGAAATAATCATTAAAAAGGCTGGTAAGAAAAGATCTTGGTATATGGCCTCTCAGTGATTATACAGACAAAATACTTTCTTTGTTTCCAAATTTTGAATCTGATTAATTGATGCCTAATGCTATAAATGCAGTTTGAAAGCAAAAAAAAGTTAATCTTTGAAAACCCATGCCATAAATGAAATCTGAAAATCCAAGCAGATTTTTAAGTGAAAGCTTTGTCTTCATTTCAGTTTCTATACAGAAATAGGCTATGGGATTTATTTATAGACTTCAACTGGATCTGTAGAAAACTGCTTTACAGGCTTTTTTTTGAAAACATAGGCCTTGGTAAGAGTGATTTTGGAAAATCCAGAGTCTGTTTATAAGGTTATTTTAAATAAAAGTAAATGTAAAAAGGAAAAGTGAAGACAGCTACTGATAGAGTCTGTCTTTCAGACATAAGTTATATTCTGAAAAATAATTTTAGGATAGTACAAATATGTTCCTGTTTCCATTGTTAGTTATTACATAAAGCCCAAATAATTCCACCATGACTGAAAAGAGTTCTTATATTAGCTGTGTTGCAGTCACATTCAGTTTATTAATTCATCTAGTTTTAGTTTCTGTCTTTTTGTAGGCAAGAGGGATTGCGAACTAGAGGGGCGATATAGCATGTCCATGCACCCATGTCCATCTATGTCCATGTTATTGTAATTGTTGTTGTTTTTATTATTATTAAAATGCTTAGGAGCTTTAAACACTGGGCAAATATTGAAGCCTCATAAGAACATTGAGTTGCCATGAAGAATGCTGTCTCCTAGTCCAGAACATAATGCCCTGAGACCCTGACTGCAGAGAGGCTTCATGGTCCCAGATTTAAGTACAAGTGTAAGTGATTCTCTGCATCCAGGCTTAAGCAAATAAATCCCAGTTCAGTTTATGTCCAGAGTGAAGACAGAGATGTCTCCAAGCCTCTGGGAAGAAGGCCTTTCCAATTCCACTGTAGACAACAAGCCTGAGAGCCCAATGTGTTAGAGAACGCCTATTTACAGAAATATTTTTAGCATTATAAAACAAACAGGAAAAATACAGTATGCAACTTGAAGACTCAGAGCAGTTACAGTTTCCTACTCCTTTCCTAGTGATAGGGGAAAAGAGTAAGAAACATCCCGCTATGAACACAAGCAAGCAAAGCAGCATTTACCCTCTTTTTTATCCAGGCTTTCATCCTTATGCCAAGAGTCAACCCACAGCTATGCACTGTGGATGTCCTACTGTTTTATAGGTTTTAAACTAATCTTTGCCTCAAATATGTACATAAATAAATAAAATCAGCTGTGAGCAGACTGCTGTAGAGCCATGATAGTGTTGCTGTGCATATAAGTCTATTAATCTCTGAATGGCTGTGTAGCTGACACTGCCTTCAGGGCAAAGGATTGGACTAGATGAGGGTCAACAACCTTTCAGTGATGCTCTTCTAGCCTGTAGTTATCAGCCACAAAGTAGGGGTTAGGCAGGACAGAGAAAGACCATTGGTAGCTGGAAGATACTGCCTCTGAGAGGTAAAAAACCTACTGCTGCAGTGGGATCATTGGCCTGTGTGAGACAACCACTCTCCTGACTCAGGGGATGAAGCAAAGGCAGCAGCAGGGGGCCCTTTCACTCAGTATGCTATAGCCTCTGGCTCTCAGCCTTGCCTGTGCCTCTGCAAACCAGTGACTGTCCTCTCAGGTAGATGATGTCTCCAAGTCTGTTTGGGACTGTTTTGACTTCACTGAAGTCAGGAGGCAACAAAAGTATGCACTTTCCACACAATTAAAAAAAGGGGTCAGACAGGGTCAGCAGGGCTATACAGAGGAAATATTTTGTCTGAGAGCCCAGAGGTGATTCTGAGAAAGATTAAAAAGTCCACAAAAGATTAATGGTAATTTAAAACCATCTTTGGTTGCTTCCTGTGTGCGAAAGTTCCTCAGCATGTTCACATCCATATGGATAGTAACTTGGATGGGAATAAGGCAAGGGTCCCCACTGGCATCAGACCTCTACCATCCTCTGTGTAAGATGGCATTAAAGGGACACAGAGCCTCCAGTCATGTCCTTGGCTTTTCTACTGGAACCAGCTGTTACAGATGTGGGATGTGCTTCCTGTGAGACAGCCAGCTACCTGCTGGACAGTATGATGAGCTCAACCTTATTCCACACCTCTCGCCCTCTCTGTTTCTTTAGTTACCTTAGTTTGAAGGTAACTTTTGCTTAAAGATGAACTGGGTGGAGATTTCCAGAGATCTTGGGTGGCTGAAGACCATGGTGTCTGGGTGTGCAAGAGACACCCTTTATATTCCAAGAGTGACTTGTATACAGACACAAGAGAAATTAGAATCATTCCAGCTTTGCTCATGGCATCTTTTTGTAGTCCAGGTGCTTCAGGAGGAAAGACTGTGATTTTCAGTGATGGCTCATATTCCCGGAAGGCCAGAGTTCAAGTGCTGGGATTCAAGTCTTAAGGAAGTTAGAGATTTTTATAGGTGTATGCAAGGCACAAACTAATGTGTTTTGGAATCTGAGAATGACTTAAGTCATACTTCTCCTTTGATGAAAGTAAATTTTGTACCCTCCAGAATGTGGACAAGTGTGTAATTTTACACATGGCAGTGAGACAAGCTGAATTTAATCAGAAACTGAAAAGTCTGCCCCAGAACCACTTCAAGCACTGACATATGTATCAATGAGTAGCTGCCAAACTAACACACAGTGACTATCTCAGCTTAGTAGATCATTTATTCAAAATGAGTGTAACAGACAATTGTGCTGGCTGTCGGCAAACAGTGGCTGACAATTGCAAACAACATTTTTATGGGGTTTTTTTAAAGTGAAAATTGTATAATTGAGACAGGCAAGCAGGGATGACCACAGCTATTCCTAGGTAAGCCTGTCCACAGAAAAACAGCTTACTCAGAGTTGTTGTACCTCTCTGTCCACTTGGGAACCGTCATTTTTGCCCAGCTTATAGAATCACATTTAGGATGCATGTCAGCCAGTTGCAAAGGCAGGAGCTAGAAGTTAACCCTTTTAAATAAATAGAAAGTATTGAGTGATCAGTCCCTCTATAGAGAATCCCTTTCTCCATGCCTTTTTTAAAGTTATTTGAGCACCTTTATGTGCTAAAGATAGGTTAAATGGGGTCACAGGGTTAAAATAGCTAAGAACTTTGGAGAGACTTGGAAAAGGAATATGAATGCCCCTTTCCTACCCTGTCTCTAGTCATGCAGAAGGTCAACAGTGAATGCAGAAATAAAAATCTTGGCCTTCTCAAATATTTTGCTGTATAGTTCCTAACTAAATGCAGGGCAAGGCAGAAATCTCTATTATGTCTTTTGTATTCCATTGGTTTTAGTAGGAACTATGAGACAGACTTTCCACAGACCAAGCTGGTAGGTTTTGATGTATTTGCTCTAAGACAAGCAGTGTAATCCAGAGATTGATAAAATAAATATCAAGGGCTAAAACACAGTATTTTTTAAAGCTAAGAACAGTTGTGTTATAGGAGCTGGACCAGAAATCTGAGCTTTAGACTACCTAGATAAGGGATCAGAAAAACATAAAGGGTTAATATCTGCTCTTCCAGACGTGAACTTCATTAATTTAATCTAAAACATCTTGAGAGATAATAATACACATATTTCCAATTACTACAATTATTTAAACAGCCCTAATCTTGCACTTCATGAAACCATTTACATTCACTGTAATGTCAAGCTCTTCAGGGGAATATGTTAAGAGAGGAAATCTAGCATCTTCTAATTGCAGTACTTCTATGAAACAGAAACAAAACTGAGTTTTGAAGGTTGAGCTGAGAGCAGGAAGTATTCCATGGCAGATGGGAATGCAGAAGCATCAGGGCAGATAGACAGGGATACTATATGTCACTTCTCTATGGAGACACTGGCACACACATCTGGGAAAAGATGTATTATCATAAAACCTGCATGTAATTTTGGAGTAACTATGCATTCTCATTGACTGAGTAGCTTCCGTAGTTATAGGTCATAAAAGAGAACTACCACGTAGTTATATGCTCTAATCTTTCTAAAAGCTTGACACAGCTCATCAGGGAGTCACAACCCAAAATCATACACAGAATGAGTTGCATCCATGCAATATTTTCAGATTCTTGCTCAGAACAAGAAAGGCAACTTTGACCTTGGCCATCTACTTGGGAGAGAGAACAGCAAATGGCAGCACAGCACTTCTGTCAGTCAGTCCCATTTCACTCCTGAGGCTTTGCTTCAATGCTGAAGTCCCCCATGGTGCTCCCACCATAGGCAGCTGCCTCAGGCTGGCCTTCTGCATGGCTCTGGGAAGCTCATCTCTTGGGGCCACCACGGCAGCATGGAGGGTACAGCTAAGAAAAAAGTCCTGGGGCCAGGATGTCACATTAATGTAATGAAGCTTTAAAGGACATGTCAGGAAACACAATGGGAATTTGCAATGGGAAAAATTCAGATTATTACTCCAGACATGGTGCTGACCATGTGGGTTGTCCTCCACCGCACCAGGAATGCACCCACTACTATCATGGACACGAGGGTGGGCAGCTCAGGGATGTTCATGGTCCATTGAAATTCACCATGAATTAGGTGCCATATTACTTCAGCTGTCTTTGTAAATCTTGGCCTTACTTACATTTTATGGTTATCTGATAAGGTTTTCCCAAAAGTGACAATGACTTTAGTGCTTTTTAGCAGTAACAATCTGCAAGTAATGTGATAGAAGTAAAGACTCCAGTTTATGCTGGAACTCTTTGTATGACATCACAAAGACTATTTCTATCAAGTGAGACTCCCTGTAAAAAGCTTTTCTCTCACATCATTACACTTGATCACCAAAATATGTATGCAACATTTTGGAGATGCAGCAGCTTGGCTCCCTCTTTGAACTTATTGTCTGTAGCTGACAAAATGACTGCAGAAATGCAAGCATAGGAATATGTAATTCCTGAAATAAATCCACAGGTGTGTGCATCCACCACACAGGATTACCTCAACTGTTTGGTGATGTGACTTGCTGGTGCCATGTCTATGCTGTACAGGTATATTAGTGACTCCCTTCCTACCCTACACCTCCCTTGGTAATTGGTCATTTGCTGGTGGACAACACAAGAAGTATGTTGGTTCTTGTAAGGGCTCTGGCACACACAAAGAAATCAAAATCTGTCTTAAAATAATGAAGGGATCTTTTGTGTAAAAAGATTCAAAGTGTAGCAAAAGCTCATCCATCTACTAAATGACCCCCACGCACCTGCCAGTGGAAAGGCTCAGCAGTGCAGGGGACAGGGGATGAGAGAAGGTGATGGGGAGGGATCTCTTTTTTTTCGAATTGTGATAGTTTGGGTTTCTGATCCAAGGTAAATGACAAGAAATCGAAAAACACCCCCAACACACATATTTCAACTAAAGCAAGTGCTTGGGATTATTTTTCCCCCTCTGTGTCTGTTTGAAGGTATTCTCTGAAGTTGACAAGCACGTGTTTTGGAGACCATTGAAAAGTTTCTGCCATAAATAGAGGAGGCAGCTTGGCTTAAGTGTTGCTAGGGAATACCTGGCAACAGGCAACAATAGCCCTTTTAGAGAGCCCAGGGCAAACAGTGACCGTGGTAATGGGGTGGGCTTACGGGAGGCTCCTTGCCCAAAGCCCCTCCACTCACACTGCGCCTCCAGCCCTGGGCTGTGTTCCGGAAATTCCCTGCACAAAGCCCGCCATTCAATGGGAGGTGGGCCCGTGCGTGTGCTTTTCTGGCA
>VYXD01007119.1:1808125-1828124 GCA_013397195.1 Hylia prasina
CACAGAAACTGCTAAGTTTGTAAAAGAAGCTGAAAAGGTTCAGAAAGGAGCATAATGGGGCCAGGGAATGCCCCATGAATTTTGAACAGAGAGCAGAAAAGAGACCCTAAAAAGCAATTAGTGATGCTGCTTGTCGCTGAAGAGGGAGCTTGAAGGAGGTGGGAAGGCACAAAAGGAAGAGGGCAACTCCAATCACTTAGTAAAGTACGAGGGAAAGGGGGGACAGGCACAGGGAGAGAGAGACTGGCGCCTTCGGCAATTTTTGTAGTAAAAGTAGATGGAGGCACACGGCAAGGGCAGCGTCCAAGGAGCGCCTACAGCCGACGGCACATGCCAAGATGCCTTTTGGCTTTGCTTCCCCTGCCCATTTCGGCAAAACTAAGAATCAGCAGGACCGGACTGCTGTCTCTCTGCAAGCCCGATGTGCCACAGGCTCAGCCCCAAACCCTCACCCATCCCTGCGAGGAGGATTCCTCAGCTAAGGGTCTCTGTGTGACAGATGAAGGCGATGGGGACATTTCTAAAAGATTTCCAGTGTCTCTTCCTTTGCTTTCCTCATCTCATTCGAATTTCCAGAGCCATGCACAGACACCTATTTAGCCATACATTCCCTGCACAAAAAAAAGTAACGCTGTCTGCTCATTAGCTGGGAGTTGTTAGGGAAAAAAAAAATAGAAGGAAAAAAGGGCTGTCTGAACAGAGCTGAATAGTTATAACCTTAATGGGTTGTCAGAAGTCTGCAGGCAGCAGGGTGAGGGGAGCCAATCCCCCTCTAGTCTTTTGTCCTAGACATTGTTTAGGATCAGTGGTAGCTCATTAGGTCGGGACAGTAATATTCCTTACCATCCTGTGGGGCTAAGACTTCAGACTGTGTCTTCAGCTGTTTTCCTGACGACAATCTGATTCATGGAGAGGCATTTATCTCGACAGAGATCTTTGGTGGAAAGCGTTATTTACCTTTCATACCCTGATTACAGTAGCTTTGACAAAAGTTGCAGCTGGAAGGGGAAAAGGGGGAAGCTAAGAGAGTCCTGTTGGCATAAACTGAGGTGTGTTATAGTGAAAGGCAAGCTGGAAAAGCCAAGTAGATGGGGTCTTGGCCTACAATTTGACCCTACAGTTTGCCTCCTTGTATTTCAGATTCCATCGGTAAAGTAAGGATAATCACCCATTTTGTGTTGTGGTCCTGGTGGAGAAGAAAACACTGGAGTGTGAGATTTCTAGGCAATGGGCCAGACAAGTAGCTAAATTAATACCTTTCCTGTATTCAGGGATCCTAGAAGGGCTGAAGGGTTTTTTTGGTTTGTTCGCTTGTTGGTTGGTTGGTTTTTCTGGTTTCTAACTAAAGCAAAACCCAACTGAATTAAATTGTAAATCACAATGGATTTTTCAGTTGTGTATGATTTCCCTTACATCCTATACTTGTTTTCAGCCTAGAAATATGAACCTGCTGAGGAAGGGAGCAGAGTTCAACTCACACCTTCCTTCAGGCATTTCTGCAGTCATGGAGCTGAGCAGAGGCTGTTCACTGACACAGGCCAAATCCCCTTCATTGGTCATTTGTGTTGCCCAACAGTGTCACAAATCCAAGATGACACATTATTAAAGTGATGAAATTAAAGAATAATTGATCTCATGGCAGGTTTCCTTGTGATTAGGAAACACATTATATATTCGTTTGCAAGTCCTGCCAAACACAGCAAAGTACATTGTCATTCTCTACCCTATCCAAGAGTTTGCTTCTTGTATTTAAGGCCTGGGGTTCTCTAAGGAAACTCTCAAAGCTCCGTGCAGCTGCCCTACATCCCTATTTAAAAACAGCCAAACTAACAAGTAATGATGAAATTATTTCCTTATTTATTTTGTGTTAGAAAACAGAGTGGACAATGAACTGCTCTCTGAAACAAAGGGGAAGAGCTACTCGTTCCTTTCACTCCAGTAAGAGGAGGGTAAGTATGCAAAGGTCAGCCTAGAGACACTGAAAGGTTCAAACCAAGAGCACGAGGCAATGGAAAAAACATCCCCAGATCCTCAGTGAGCGCAAAGCAGCTGCCTCTGTGGTGCTCCAGAGCTGGCCAGAGCTGGAGCAGCTGCTGTGGGCATCCTGTGAGCCAAAATAGCCCCCAGTGTCTCTGTTACAGTCCCTATGCTAAGATCCTGGGAAAGGATTTGGTACCCCATAGGACACCATCAAAATACATGGAGAGAGACACAGAAAAAGGCTTTGGGCTTCTCCATTGAGGCTTAGCTGTGATTGCATTTGGGTAACTCTGCTACCTGGGGTGAGTTGCAAAGGAACATTGTGAATCATGAGGTCTGCAGAACCATCCCACCACCCCAAGGAGGGATGGAATTTCTGACCCACATTTGTATATTCTAACAGTGGGGAGCATTATTTTGCTGCCAGTGAAAAGCCTTCTGGGTTAAATGTTATTCTTCACAGGTTACCTATTTATAAGAGAGCATGAACATCAAGAGGTACCTACCACAAGGAGAATATGACAGAATGAGCAGGTCATGCCTCTTCAATAGGTCCAAAATAGTTTTTTAGCTGATGAGCAGCAAAAGAAATACAGCTCATAACAGGACATATCATCTGCAAGACAGCTTTTGCCCAACAGTTTTACTGGTTTCTCTGGTACCCTAGAAATATTAAATATTGATTCCCACACCTCGGCTGCAATTGGCAGAGGTGTCTGTGCATATAATCACATGAATGAATCAAGCTTGGCAGACTGTAGCAAAAAGGAAGGGTTTTTCCAGCAAGTTTAAAATAACAAGCAACATTACTATTATATGACAGAAATATTACAGTAACTAACGGGACACGTCCTGCTCTCTACCAGAACCAAGCAGAGAAAAAAAAAAAACCAATCAGCAGAATCACTCAAAGGTTTCTAAAATATTTCAATCTCTTTTAAAATGGTCTCTGTGTGATGTTTCTAACAGGGAAAGTAAAAACATATGAAGACAATACTAACTCATACAGTTTTCACTGGTCCATACTGATTTATCTGTCTTGTGAAGGGTTTGCAAACTGCAGGCCTCTAAGGAACTTGGAGTGTTTCACTGAGATCCTGACTGTGTGTAATTATATCAAAATGATACAGTTTTAAAATTTTATCATAAAAAGAGACTGGTGAGGTCTTGGACCAGGTTTTCTGAAGAAGTTGTAGGTGTTCCATCCCTGGCACTGTCCAAGGCCAAGATGGATGGACCTTGGAGCATTTTGGTCTAGTGGGAGGTACCGCTGCCCATGGCAGGGGATTTGGAAATAAATGATCTTTCGGGTCCCTTCCAGCCCCACCCATTCTGCGATTCCATGATGCACCTAACCATAACCCCCGCAGGACCCTTCTGCGCGCACTTGTACGCTCACTCACAGTCACATCTGCGCTCACACAGCGTGCACAGACGCGCACGCCTCCCTCACCGGCACCCCCGCGCCGCCGCCGGCAGCACCACGGACAGCGCCCGCCGCCCGGCCCTGGAAACGCTCCCAGGGCCCGCAAAGTGCACAAGCCAAAACCCCTGCCGAGTCCCTTCGGTTTCAAAGAGAAAGTTTTTAGAGTCACCTGGTTTAAATACTGAGGAAACATGCCTACCTGGGAAACATCCCTACGGCTGAGCACATCAAGAAAAGCTTCATTTCCATGCTGCACCTCAGGACAGAAAAGGCACAGGCATCTTGCCTGCCATGGCCAAGTGTTCTCAGGTACTTTTCTAATATTATGTATGCAGCATGGTGATACGAGCCATAACAACACTGCACCTCCTCATGCTCCTGTATGAACCCACAAAACAGCTTTCCCTTTAGCCAGCAAAGACTTCAGAAGGAGTGGTCTGGCTGATATGACACTCCTAGCTTTGAGGTGAATGTGGCTGTGGTTCTTGCTGAACATGTAGTGGTTAAAGCACACTTGACATTATTGAGACACAGCAACTGGAGTTCTCCAATCTTAGTGCTCACTACTTGGGCACAAAAGAGGCTGCCTCAGCAGCAAGATTGAGCAGGAGGCTGAGCCTGCTGGTGATGTTCAGAAAAGCAGATTCATAGACGGATGTGTAGAAATTAGCTCTGTGACTGGCAGGAAGGTCTGAGCGATATCAGCACTTTGAAAGCCACTGGCTTGTAGGCTTTGCTCATACTGCATTGGTCTAGATGTACTGCAAGGTTCACAGAGCTCGGGTGAAAAGCCTAATCTAACATCTTCAGCAGCAAGTATCAGTCAGTATCTTTTTTGATCAACTATACAGACACTCTTTGCTGTATTAACACCCCTTTCATGATACCAGAAGAAACGGATTTTGGGTGCTACACAGCAGTATTCACCCAGCCAAGCCTTGAGCTTTGTAGAATTGGGGATGTGGGACTGAAGGTACAGTTAAATTGTGATTCTCAGATACCATGTGTAGTCATTCCCCTAGGATTTTTAAAACACATCTAATGGAAAGGGTGTTCTGAGTTTCCGTGATGTGCTGTGCAGAGCATGGATTTTGTCCAATGATCATGAGACCCTTTAGACCAATGTCCAATGACCCATGAGACTCTGTGGTGTTCAACCATCCATAAACACCTCCAGAATCTCTTGAATTAGCAAGGTTTATGAGAAATAAGGCTGTAGATGTGCCAGATACAACCCCTTCACAACTGTAATATATCTGACAGTTTAAATGGGCACCAGGTGGGAGAAAGAAAGCTTTGCAGCCACCCTTTTACAGCAAGCAAATTGTCCATTTCCCAAATCAGTTTAAAGTGGGAGACAGAGTCCAGAGCAGCACAGGCAGAGTGCTTAGGGGGACTGTCCCTCTGTGGGAGAGCATGGTGCCAGGCAGACACACTTGCAGCAGGATGAGCAGCTTTATCAGCCTGACACACACACACGGGCTTTTCCTCTCAGCCAGGAGTATTTGCTTGGGCTCAGCTCAGCACTCTGTCAACACATGCATGGCCTTGAACTAGCAAATTCAGAGCCAACAGGGTGTCTTTTCACTGAACTCCCTGACAATGCAGCCATGATCTCTCTCATCTTGTCTGAGGTTCAGCCAAGCATGCAGAGTAAAAGACCCTCCACCATCCCTCCCCTTAGTGCTTTCTGGTTGTTTTCTGAGGTATGATGTGAGACAGGGAAAGACACTCCTGTCATTTATTACCAATACTAACTTCTTAGATTTCTTTGTAATCATCCTTCATGACAAACACAGTACACAGATACTGTGTTCAGTGCTGTAACAAAGTACTGGCTTTATTACTGCATTTTTATTTTCAGCCTTGTGGCTGTCAAACAGTATTTGGGTCTAATTCAAGACATCACCAGAACCTGAATGCAGGCAATACAGATCTGGGCAGCAAGAGATGCAGCATGTGCTTGAAAAGCCCAAGCTGGCCTTAGCTCAGAGAGGAAGCAAGTTTGCAGTAGCCCAATCTTCTAAACAGCTCATCTCCTCCTCCCTGCTGCAGCCCAGGGGGCAATGGTGCAGCAAGGACTCTAGCCCCTGCCTGCTGATGCAGAAACGCTTTGGGCAAGTTAGGGTGTTCAGCAGAAACCTAAAAGCTGAAGAGGAAGATGTCTGATCTGCGTTCTCAGAGAGGAGAACTGAACACACATCTTCCAAAGGTAGAGGAGCAGATGCCTGAGCATAACTGGAGGTCAGTATCACTTTACTCTGGTGAGTAGCTGCTTAGTGATGCAGATTCTGACATGTCCCAGAATGAGTACAGATCCTATGCAGCCTGGAAAACTAGGGCACCTAGTTACAGTTTGAACCTCCTGGCTGGGACTGAACAACCTAAATATTACAGCCTGAAGAGTGGAAGAAGTCTTCAATTATGTGAGTCAATCTATTCCTACCTAGATCATCCTCCGGCAATTAAAACATAATCAAAAACCCTCTTAAGGGAGGGTGGGCAGTTGTGATTTGTACAGCCCATTGAAAGGAAAATAGTGAGACAAAGTATGAAAGCCTTAAAAGACAAATTATTGTCTCCCAGCCCAAATCATTAGTCAAGAAACTTTCCACGAAATGAATAAACATAGAAAAGCATTTCAAAATAATTGTGGGGAAAAGGCAGATGTCCAGTAATGTATTAGGAGTATTTTTCCCCACAGTAATATATGAAGTGACTGCATAAAAGAGAAGAAATGGAATTTTAGGTAGAGCTGTCTGAAATGAGTCTGACAAGATGACCAGGTAAAATTGCTTGTTTATATTGTACAAAAAGGTGTTTGCCACTCCAGCTGTGATGGTGGCGTGTGGTGCCCGCTTGCCTTATTCCCACAGGGAATCATGGTGCCTGCACAGAGCCAGGCAAATGTGAGAGTGCCAGGGCCAGCTCCTTGGAACTCCCACCTGGCCAAGACCCACCAGACCATATGTGGTCTGTCAGACCTGGAGAATGTTCATGTGGAAACCCTCATGTAGTGTGGACCTAACCTTGTGTCCACCACAGTACGTTCCAGAGTTTCCCACTGACTCTGACCATTGCTGGGCCATGACCTGAAACACGCCAGCAACTAAAACACAGCATCCCCTCATTGGCTTCTCTGTGTCATGAGACACTACGTGAACATTCCAGTGAAGAAAAGGAAAATCTCATCCTTGATTTTAGATAGCCACAAGGATATAGATCACAGCAGCAGCAGCCAGCTAACAGTCTCTCTCAACTGAGAAAAAAGCTGTCTTTGCCCAGGCAGAAATGTCAACTTGCTTTTTTTCTTTCAGCTGTTGGATCAATAAATCCTTTCAAACTAGGACAATTAGCCTCTGAAATAACTAATCCTTGAAGGGAGAAGAGGGACAGACTTTCTCTTTGCTGAGGTAACTGCTGCAAAGGTAGGCCCTTTCTTGTGGGGGGCAAAAATTCTCTCTCTAATTCTTGAAAAATACTCATTTCACTAGCACTGAAAGAGAATTTGAGGAGTCACATATTTTGGGGAGTAGCAAACCATTTAAGAAACAAGTGAGAAATCATTGTTCAACTTTTTTTTTAGGAAGCATATAGAACATAGTGAAATAAACGATCAATGCTTGCTGAAAATTGATCTTAAAATTTTCATGAGCTGTTTTCTGCACTGTTACCAAGTTCTGGTATTTTCTTTTCTCAGAAATGTAGGCTCATTTTCTCTTTGTCTGTCCCTCCTTTTATTAAAAAAACAAACCAAAACAAACCATGCAAAAACATAGCACTTTTAGTAAAGAGAATCTGTGAATTTTGAATTCAAAACCATTGTGACAGTCAAGGATGCTATCCATCTCCTCCAAACAGAAATTGTGTCTTCACTTTGTTGCCCTCATCCCTCCCAAGACTGACTTTACTTCATGAAACCTTCTCTTTTCTCGTGGCTTACATCAGCCTCTAAGGAGAAGATTCTTTCTTCCCCATCCCTTATAGTGCTGGCTCTTTCCTGTGTGAGATCACTTTGAGTAATTAACTTCTAAAAAGCCCATTCCTGTATTTGCACTGTAAACACACACGCTGCACCAGAAATCTCCTTCTAGTACATTCTGCAAAGCTTAAACAAAATTCTTGATTTTGGAAACACTAGACAGGACATTGTAAATCACCATTTTTAAAGGCATAAGTCAATGCCTTCCTTATGCTAAGTACACTTGTAAAAGTGCACACAGACTATTTCCAGAACTTTGAACAATTTGTTCTCCCAGTTAGACAAAAAATGGTTTGCATACACCTGTATGGAAAGTGATATCTAATCTTTTATGTTTGCGACTGGAGAGTGCTCAGGTCAATCAACATGCAATAGAAGGTAGTGGTAACTCTTATTTTCTATTTAATTTTACAGTCAAGCTTGCGTATTTGTTTTTGAAAGATTGGTGGAATTGGTTGGCAGTGCCAGGGAATCGGACTCTTTTTATCTCCAGCGTACTCGTTATGAGGAGGAGGCAGGTGCAAAGCGAGCGTTCTAACACCGTCGGCAGCAGTAATCCCCACCTGAGCACTGCCTGGCCACCTGCTCTCCAGGCTCAGAGATAACCGAGGCCCTCAGTGAGTGCACTTCTAAGTCTTCGCTAAGTAAAGACTCATAAAAGACTCAAATTACGGTAACATCAGTGGGTATGAGAATATATCAATATTTGATCACTGACAGTGATTTCTTCCGGATTCACCCCAAGGCATGCTGCCCAATCTGAAGTGGCTTAACCCAACAAAATGCACCTGTGGTTTATGGAGAGCCTGTTCAAAGCCTTGCTGAAGATGGCATCTAACTTCCTGATAACCCTCATGCCACCAACCACCCAGCTTGTTACTAGAGCCAAGGCATCCTCAAAGCCAATGAATGCTGTGCTGGTCTTTCAGTCAGTTGTTAAAATCCATAAGCTCCTCATGAAAAGATTGGCCCTTCATTTACAGTGGGATTTATCATTGTTATGGGAAATCGCTTTCCCCTGCTTAGTGACACATCCATCCTAAAACACAATGTGAGGTGGTTGTCAAGAGGTGCAGCTGCTAGGAAAAAGCAGAGATGCGCAGAAGCAAGTTTGTTAGGAGGTAATGCAACTTCTCTTATGCTGGGTAAAAAAAAAAAAAGAAAAGACAGATGAGGCTTGGCTTCATTTTTCTGTTATCTAAATAGATTCATTTATAGCCTGTAAATTACAACTGTCTGCATGGCAAACATTCCTTGCTCCCCAGTTCTGATGGAACGGCATTCCTTCCTACTGATTGAACTACCAGGTTTTACTCTCCTGAGAGATTTTAAAGCTGCACATTATGGAGGTGCCACAAAACACACTGAGGAAACCATGTGCAGCAGGCAAGCTCTGCAGAAGTAGAGCTTAACCAGCTGATTTGTTTATTCCTTTCAAAGAAATATGCTACATGCCATTGAAAGACCTGCCAGCTAAAAATCCCTGTTTACACCACTCTTGCTTTCTTGCAGGGCAGACATCCCTGGGCTAAGGGGAGGTGGCAATGGGCAAGCAGTGCCGTAGTCTGAAGTCAGCTGAGAGGCTTGGAGGAAGATGTGTGAAGAAATAAATACTTGGTAAAAACCTCATTACCACATAATTAACAAGCAGAGAAAGTTATTTGAGGCTGATCTTACAACTATGCCAGGGGAAAATGAAATAAAGGCATTGGCTTCCCCAGGTTTGCAAGGCACAAATTCACCCATCATGTGATAGGCATGATAAAAATGAGACAGTAAAGGAACTGGTCATTGCTGACTCCTCACATGGACACAGCTCAACAAACCCACAGTAAAAAACTAGCCCAAACCATCAAATTTTCCCTCACCCACTCCCCCAAATCAGGAAACTGCTAAAATTCACAGCCTACACTCTGAACTGCAGATGAAACAGGGAATACCAGTACCACCTTTCACAGTGCTGTTGGCTTCTTCTTTGATATGGTTCAGGATGAGCTGAAGGTCTCATTGTCACCACAGTGCACACAGATAGGGAATGGAGAGGTTGGATGAAATGGGGAAAAAAATGGAAGGGAGAAAATGAAGCTACCTGGAGAAAATTAATGACAGGTATGTACTGCTGTTGAAAGATGGACTACCACAAAACTGTGAAGGCTTTTAAAACTCTTTCACTCTAGATTATGCAGAAGTATTCTTAACTTTTAAATGTTTTGTTTGGTGGTTTGGGTTTTTTGGGGTTTTTTTTGGGTTTTGTTTTTTTTTGTTGTTGGTGGTGGTGGTGGTTTTTTTTGTTTTTTTTTTAAATAAAGGCATTATTTATTCCACTCTTTCAAGCAAGGGAAAAAAATAAAATAAATTTAAAAATTACAGCCAAAGAAATCAGCAACTCTTCTGCTAACAAGGTTATAAGACCTTTTGATGCTGCTATCCCCAATACCTATAAGCCCTTCAACCCTCACAAAAATTTAAAAAATATCTTAACCAGTCCACTTCAAAGAAAATGAAGTCAGGGTCTCATATATTCCAGGAGCTCTAGAAACTATAATTTGTAAACTCTGTAAATGTTGCTGTCCAGCATACTGTGTGTCTTCAGTTTATTGACTTTGTGTGTTCCTTTTGTCAGGGCTTGTCTTTTGTTTTGTTCATACATGACACCTTTTCAAAACAAGTGCTGCCAATGGCTGACTGAGGATATGCAGGCAATAGGAGTACAGGAAACTGTAGTAACACTGTAACTTTCATCGTTCTTTAACGTGGAATAAGGCCAAGAATATTTTAGCATATTCAGGAAGAAGAAAAAAGAAAACAGCATGCAGAGAACCGTTCTACACTCTGAATGAGGAGAGTACAGTTACTTCATGCTGGATTTATTTCAGCACAACATAACAGCTTTCCACAAAGTGGTTTAGATGGGATTCCCAGGTGACTTCTTGTGTATTTAAATACTGCCTGCCTAGGATTTAAATAAACAGCTTTTATATTAATTAGAAACAAATCCTCTCAATTGGAAGGTATTAACTGTTCCTAAATTGTACACACAACACTTACTCAGACTTTGATTCAGTTACATGCTTTTAAACTTGCCAGCCACTCGTAGTCTAATATGCTATAACCACAGTTTACAGCAGTGCAATAAAATATTGATTCAACTGTTTTAACCTTTCATTGATTGGTGTAACACATAATTAAGTCCTAGGAGCAAGCGAGCAGCTCATTGCCAGTACATCAGCCTAGGTACACATTTACAGCCTAAGCCTAGCAGAATTGTTTTATGCATGTTTTGCAGTAATACACATGTCTATTATCTCTTTGCTGGTTTCTGATTACAGTTTAATCAAAAACACTCCACACCATGCAAGTAGGACCTGACTATAGACTGCCAGGGTCTTCATTGACCAAATACATTGATTTCACCGGCTGAGAACCTGACTCAGATGCTTGGTACTATGCTCATTGCAAAATCCCTGTAAATGGGCCTGTGGCTCCCAGAAAGCACAGGAGCTGTTAGTTCCACCTGATACTGGGAGTGCAAACTCCCGCTGAAGGCAGAGCAAAGCTGCCTGCTTAAATTCACAGGGTTATTTAGTAGCTCTAAAGTGTTTAGAGCCTCTGAATCATCCCTCTCCATAAGATAACCGCCTTGTCTGTCTCCTGGGAACAATGTTCTGCTTTTCTCAGCTTTGACCCCATTAGGTAAATCCATGTGGATTTTTTTTTTTCCTGACTGACTAGTTGAAAAAAGATTTTTTTTTTTCTCTTGGTTTACCTCATACCATTCAAAAAAGCTAAACAGATTCTCAAAATGTTTGTGATCAGATTGAATAGGCCAAATTAATCCTTTGTGCTTGCAGCCTGTTTTTCATTAATTAGTGGAAACCCAACCTGACAATATTCAATATCACAGTTTCCAGACTAAGAGTGAATTGCTGAGATAAATGGGGTAGAAGGAAGATGTCAGTTCCTGGCATTATCATCCTCCTGTACAATAGCATTTTGTTTGTTTGTTTGTTTGAATATATATCTGATAGTGGCAGAAAATACTTTTTTGTTTTGTTTTGTTTTTCCCAGAGCCTAGAAACCATCAAAAAATTCATGTAAATAAAATATACAGACAAAGAAAGATGGTGGTTATACAGGTCTTCTGGAAATCTCCATAATCTTGTACAAATCTCCTCTCTTTTGGGTACCCTCACAGATGTGTTGAACTCTGCTCCAGCCTGCTGTGAGAAGTAAAGGTGACCATGGTGAGAATATTGCTTTTTCTAGATTTTGTCCCTTTCAAAAATAAACGCACTGACAAGAAATGGTAGAATTCTTTAAAATGGCTCCAGGAAAAAAACTCAGACTTTAAAGTGAGGAGCAGGTATTAAAAAAAAAACCCAAACCAACCAACAAACAAAAGAACCCAATTAAACAAATCTAAAGTCAGCCTGTCTCCTTTGTAACCTTCCTCCCTTGCTAGGGAAGAGTGAAAGTTTTGCTTGAAAACCAAATCCCTGTGGATTTGCAGCTTATTCCTTGTATACAGTGATCAAAGACCAGGCTGTGGTTCTGAGCAGACCATAGGAATGGTAGCCAGGGGCTTTAGTCTGTCAGCAAAGCTGACGCCCTGCCCTGGCAGTGCTGCACAATACCTCCATTGCTTCCAGCGGCTGGAACACCTGACTTCTTGTGCCACACAAGTCAGTCTGACAGCCAGCACTTTCCTCATCCTATTTATTCCCTTGCAACTGGAAAATAAGCCAGTGTTTCTCTTTTGCAGGGATCCATTACCCCATTATTTTCCTGGATTTTCCTATTTCTGGATACAGTTTTGCTCACTGTTGTGACAAGTGCTGTGCTCTGTATGCCACACGTATTTCAATCATACAGCTCTTTTATAAAGCAGAATTTACCTGAATTTTTATTAGCTGTATAAGGTGTACGTCCCAGCCCACTTGACCAAGTCATCTTTATTTATTTAATAAAAGTTCTCCATGCTCTAAATGGGTCATTTTGTAGTCAATGTGTCTGAACTTCAATTACAACTTAAATGTTTAACAGCTGCAAGGGGGTTGCCTCTGGAAATCTTCTCTACAGAGTCTTTTACTCTCCTAGTTTTGTTTGATAAGTCTTATGAACACACTAATCCAAAATCTAGGCAAGTTCTTTGGCCAGACCCCAGTGCTAATGCAAAACTGGAATCATCCATGAAGAACCACTGATTTGTATCCTCTAGCAGTCTGGTTTATACGAAATGAGATGAAATAGTGGATTTTAAAGCTATGGCAGAAAACACTAGGAGTGAATTTCTCAGGCTGACAACAAACTCCATTTTACTGTCATCCTTCTTAGTGGAATATTCTTGAAAGAAATGATGCCCCACAAGAGGTCAAAGGAACCTGGTGCTGTCCCAGCAGGCCAGCAGGAGACTTGCATCTGCATTTTCCTCACCCCTCTTTGGATCCTCTTCTGGTAATAGTACAGTTGAGATTAGATTTCAGGCTTTATTCCAGTAAGAAAGATTCATCTGGCTGTTTCTCTTCTAGCCAAGCAGACAAGTTCAAAAAATTGAGACCTGGAGCCAGCTTAATCATGCATGGCTTCCTAGGGAGCGGGGCTAAAAAGGAGGAATACAAAAGAACCTCACCTTATCCATATCCATGGATCAAACTTCAGGCAAACCAGCAAGGCAGAAATACTTTGCTTGGCAAGCTTTGCTGCCAGCCATATCTAATGAAAGAATGTCTTATGTTGTACGCTTCTGCTGATCCCAGCTACTGCATTATCACACAAGAGGCACAAATTTTCATGCAGAGTTTGGCCTTCAGGATCATGAAATATTCACCTACGAGAAACGGTCCTGAGAACCATGTAACTAGACTTACCCTGCATTTTCAAATTAAATACTTTCTTATTAGGCAAGACAGACCCTGTCAACAAAACTGAGTTCACTGATTTTTTTTGTTTTACTAAGAACAGGAAAAAAAGTTGTTTTGATAATGCCAAAACATTTTGTTTCAGTAAAGTTATTCCAAAACACAAAGAATTGCTATTTTTTCTCATGTATACACAGAAATGAAAAAGTAACTCAAAGGGAATGAATTTCTGATTTGTGAGTTCCTCTAAACCTAGGCGCAATCTCAGATGTCCCCTCTTAGCTATGTTATGACACAGAAAATGTAAGATAACGATGTTTATTTACTGTCATCAAGTTAACACCACCGCTTTAAATTCAGATAGAAACTGAATCTGATTGACCACAAAGTCTACTGTGTGTGTTATCTTAGGGCTCTTTCTGGGACAGGAAAGTGTCAGTCCTTCACAGCCCTGGCTGGAGGACTCGGAGCATGTCAGCTGAAGGAGCGGGATCAAAACAACAATCAGAAGGGTGACAGGTCTTGCTGGGCTGACAGGCAGGGCGTGCATGTGGAGTGAGCACATACATGTGTACTCTGCTGCCCCTAAACTCCCCGCTGGCCCTTTTCTTGTGAGCCAGCGGGGCACCGGGCCCGCCGAGAGGACTGACTTGTGCAATTTCAATGCCCTTTAGTGATGCACAAGAACAGAGACGACAGGAAAACAGAGGGGACGGGGCATTGCAAGGCTGCTGTTTATTTGCATAGCTGTGAAGCCCACCATTTGCCCCCACCATGTGATTCAGGGACCAGCAATTACAGATATTTATACTTATTATTCTTTATAGCAGATATTCTAAGGAGACCTCCTTTCAGAGACTGCCACGTTCTAATTAAAAAACAAAGCCATAGATGCCTTCAAAGTCCTACTTGATATCACAGAAATCCCACTGTAGGCATTAGTCAGGGAGAACATCAATATGTCATCCCAGACCCGCCCTACCCCCCAATTATTCTTACAGATCTTTGTGGGGATCAAAGTGGTAGTAACCACCCTATAGTTACCTGGAGGTTTATCTCAAAAGCAGGGCAATCAGTAAGATAAAATATTCCCCTGTCCTCAGTGACAGCCAGCAGATAGAGGTAACACAGAAATCTGAGATGGGCTACTTTTGCCAGTGACCCAAATTCCTAAAGTATTGCTTTCTTCCACTACAAAATGTTCAGAAAGCTACCATTCGAGAAAGACGGCAGAATACCCAAATGTCCCATTCTCTCCCTCCCCAGATTATTCTAGATGTCCATATCCAAAACCTTAACTTTGTGGTAATTACCAGTAAATACTGAAATGCATCTCTTGATACATTTCATACTCAAAAGTGGCACCAAAAACTTTCTCCAAGCCTAATTTTGCAAAGGAACTATGCAAAAGTACATCATTATTTTCTGAAGAGGTTAAGAAATATCCATCTCACTCTAATGTACAAAAATAAATCAACACACAAATATATACAAAAAAGAGACACCAAAATATAATGAGCATGTGTTTATGTTGACTGTTTTACTTGTAAAGCTATTTTAACTTCATTTAGCAATGCCTTCATCTCTCTTTCTGGATATACACATGTGGAACATGCAAAAAGAAATCCCAGTTTGCAGCATCCAGTTTGCAAAGAGAGTTCTTGAGAAGTGAATTTCAGAGTCCATATTCTTCTTATGAGTCGCTTTATCCACTGCAAAATTATTACAATAAAAAGATTTTTTTTTTTTTTTCAGGTAAAGCACAGTTAAAATGACCTACTTTTCCTAAGTTAAAACAGGAGTGAAATGAAGAATCTGACCCATTCCTCTAATTTTACAGGCTCAATAGTAATCTAGCTATGCTATTCACTTAGAGAAACCATTAATTTTGCTATGTGGCTGAAACTACGAGGCTTCAGCTTTCTTTCTCTCACTTTCCTCCCCTCTTTTTGCTCTTTGTCTATGCACCTGTTTGCACCACTTTACCATCCCATTTGAAAAACTTTGGGTAATCCTCTGGCGCTAACCCTGGTGTGATAATACTCCTGTTATTCAGCAGCATAATTACAAAGGACAACACAGATAAAACATGTCTTTCATTTCTGCTGTGAATATGCCAGTTTTGCCAGTTTTCAAGGTGAATGATTTCTAAAACCTTCTGTATTTAATGTTAATCTAAATTCTTTGCACAATGAAACTTCCAGCACTTTAGGAAAAAATGGTTACTTTTGATACATCAAAGTGAATGCTAATGGTGAAAACTTCTACAGCAGCTTTTTTAACAGCAGCCCCTTCTCCAAAACACTTCATCAACCTTGGACGGATCTGCTGAGGGACAGTTAAGTATTAGATTTTGCTTTGACAAGGGCAAGCTACAGCAGAGGGAAGTGAAATGCTGGAATTAGGCAGCAGACCAGTGACATAGGCAGAAATAATTCCTTTGACTGATGCATCATAAGCCTTTGGGTCTGGGTAACATTACTAGAAATTATGAATTGAGTGGTGTTTGCTTTCTTTTGGTTTTTTGGGACAACTTTAACTAACTTATCTTCCACCTGCAAGAAAGTTTGCTACCCAATTAAAAGCTCAACAACACAATTAAATCTTGCCTAATTCTCTAGTTCTTATTAGAGAGAGCAAATTCAGCATCTTCACATCCCTTTTTCCGTCCTCCTTTGTCCCTCAACAGAGAAGGCAAAGTTTTTCTTTGTTCTGTGTTTCTTAGCAGGTTTGGACTCATTTGGGCTGGAATCAAATGGGAAGAATCCTGGTGGATTGGGTCTCTCCTCATGGATTTCAGACTGATAGCCCACAGGAGCATTTTCCTGCATGTCTTATGTAGGTGCAATGGCTGAAACATGACCCAAGAAGAAACCTCACTCAGACAGGCAACAGGGAGTACATGTAGAGCTATAAAACAAAATAAATTACTCTCTTTTTAATAGCCTAAGCAAATATCAAAGTTTAGAAACAATTTTTCTCCACCACAGGATAAATAATTGTTGTTCCCTTATGTTCCTCAGGCATGTTGTATTTTTCTCAGACTGCTGAACTGTTGGGGGCAGACAGTTGTTCCAGAGCCATACTCAGCTCTGGGCCCACATCTGGACATGGTGATGATACAGTGATGATAACAGTAGGAAATTTGACAGATAAGAGGAATACCAGGTCTATCACAAATCTTTAAAATATTTGTGATTTCTTTCCTGGAACCTTTGCTCAGCCAGAGAGAGATTCCCCAAAGACAGCGCTTGCCAGACAGAAGCCAGTCTAGCACAGCCTCCTGTGGTGTCTAAGAGAGAAGAATAAAGTTACTGATCAGTGCCTAGAAGAAAGTCAACCATATTATGTGATCCAAGTCAGCAGGGAGAGCTTAGGGTACTCTTAAGGTTGTCTCCAAAGTACTGGATTTTACCTTGGCCCCTGGAGAGCTGAGTAAGGCCTAAGGAGAAGAGGAACACCTTCCGTTGGTTTTTCACAAACTTTTCCACAATCTTTTTAGCCAAACTAGGAAAATTGTCACACAGGAACAATAATTAGCCACAATGGCAGCAAAAGGCAAGCTAAAACAGTGGGAAAGATTACCCTCTCCATCTGTAGGTTTTGCTCCTCACAGCTTGTCCCAGCGTCTCAGATTGCTCTGTAACATCCAGACTAAATCAAATCATGTGCAATGGGGAACAAATCTCCATATATTCTTTCTAGCCCTTGCAGAAAGGCAGTGATCATTTCCATATCCTGTCATTTTCTTCTCAAAAAACAGGATTAAGAAGTGGTTTCAATGTCTGAATCAAAACAGAAACTATCTGGGTTTGCATCTTAGTGTCCATGAAAACTTGAAATGCATTTAAAACATTATTCCAAAGAGAGCACAAATAGCCTGTGTACATATCAAATGCATGAGGAACCTTCCAAGGTCAAGAAAAAATAATATCTTCTGCACAAAAATGCAAAAAAGAAACCTAATAAGTTAATTCTTTGTACATAAGTTCATCAGGTGAAGAATGTTAGTTATTTTGTAGATGGGCATATTTTCAAAGTTTCAATTTAATTAGAATCATTTTCTAACAGTTTGGCTGTTCATCAGAACCTCATCAGGATAGAAATTGGGCAGAAACCCTCCTAGAACAGACTTGATTGTGAGAGATCTTTCATTCCATGGTCCTAGCCAGCTGGAAACACTGTGAATAGCCTCTTCAATGATATTTCAGTCTTCTACTTTTGGACCCAGATGAAACCAGGAAGTGCTGCGAAACCATAAATACCATTAAAAGACAGAGAGGGAGAAAGATTAACCAGATTTTGGCCAAGCTCCAAAACTCTGCATTTCAGTTTGGGGCAAAGGTTCAAGCTGGTTTTCACAGATTGGTTTGTCCACCTCAGTTACATCCCACTCTTACATGATATAAAGTGCCTTTATTTATCTTTTATTCCCTTATAAACTAAGTGCTAGTCATAGTCCTTATACATCAGGCAATGCCTGTGCAGAAGGAGAAAGAGGACTGGAAGCATGGCAAGGCTCCACAGCTAATTTAGGATCAGAAATAGTGGGCGGGAGAAGCTGATTCCAGCTGCATAGGGTTATATGGAAGTGTCCTTCTCAATTTTTCAAAGGCTTGTCCCTGTAGCACTATTGGCCATTAGTTAGAAATAATATGTGTTATTGATCACAAATGAATAGAAAAATTCATTGCATAGGTCAGCAGAGACAAAATAAAAAGGGGTTTTGTTCTGCTTGTTAATAGAGAGAGGAGTCCATTTCCCCTTACTCGGTCATCCTGTGTCCTAAGAGTCAGACACATGGTAGGAGTTGGTAGAAGCAAGGAAGGAGGGCTGCCGGCCCCTTAACCTCCTGGGTTTTGAAATAGCTACTCAAATGCTGTTAAATACAAATGTAAGTGGTGTCCTAAGCAGAGATTGGTGTATTCTCTTTTATTTGGAAACACTGCTCTCAGGTGTTGAGCAGCTCCTGCACCCACAAGGTACCTTCAGTCAGCCTCAAACCACAGTGTGGGGTGCTGCCTCAGGATTTGAAATTGTGCTGTAGGATCATGTGAATGGAATAAACTGACTGCTTTAGTGCCCACAGGGCTCCTGTGAAAGCACAGCCTCAGATCCTGAACATACCACTTGCCACTGCTGAAACAGTACAGAGAGGACAGACACAATTGGAGCAGAGCAAGGCAACGTCAACAAAAATGGCAGGTAGAAAGCAGCATATGATGTTCCAGAAATGATTTTCAGACAAATATATTTACTTTTCCTTTTGGGGAGAGCGGGGGGAAAAGAGAGCTGCATGTCCTTTACAAACAGTGCTGGTATTATTCACACTGCCAACCAAACCACTTAAGCTAAAGAACCTTTGCAGTACCACAAGTGTAATACAAAAAAACAACCAAAAACCACTTACTTCCTTTTTTTCCCCCCTGAGTATTGACATTCTTGTGCAGTATTAGGAGAGCTAAATTAGCTTCCAGTTCTAAGAATTTTTGAATCTATAGCCAGTAATTATTTGCATTCAGGGGTACAAAAGAGGAAAACAAAGCCCACAAATTCTAGCACATTCATGTGGGATTGGGAGTTGAATTAGGATCCTCACACCCCATTGAATTATCGGCCCCCCTATTAGAGCCTTATTAAAATGGTAATGATTATAATGCCAGTCATAGGCAGGCTGTCGCACCTGTCAAAAAAAATACCCGATTATCCTGTTCATTCAACTGTCTGGCATTCGAATCCACATCTCAGGTTTACTGTTCTGTGAAGTTTTTCCTTTTCTTTCTTTCTTTCTTTCTTTTTCCCCCCCTTTTTATGAAGTAAAATAAAAGATACAAGAACAAACACTTCCACAAAGGTGATAAAAAATCCCCTCTAATTTAGCACATCTACTACCCATGTGGTGTTAAGGTATCTAGAACAGCAGTCTGAGGAAATAGATACAATCTCACTGCATTTCTCTATAACAAGGAAGAATACAGAGGGCTACAGTAAAATATCTTTATAAAAAGGAACACTGGTTTTTAAGAACAAAAAGAACAATTGGCCTTCCTCTCTCCACACGCACACACACATACCCACCCCATTTCTACACACAGCCAGGATGACGTCACTCAGAGCAGTAAAGTCTTTCTTCATACATAAAATAAACACCTCAGATGGTTTAAAGGGACAGTCCTGAAAAGACTGAAAGTCCACAGGCTTTGCTAAGGAAGAAATTTCATTAATTCATTTTCTCCTTTAAAAGTAGTGAACAGAGAATTCAAAATAAGAAGCACAGATCTGGGGTCTAATCTTGAACACATTTAGTAAAAGGACACTGAGGCTTGAAGACCTCAGCCAGATTTCAATTTATAATCCTACAGGGATTATTCCAATAAGCTGTTGTTAATAGCAAAAACAACATTAATTTTAATAAAGATATGTATGATACTTGGCTTTTCCTAAAGTAGAAAAACAGCACAGACAAGTCCTTGAGAATTTAAGAGGTAAATCAGGTGGAGAGAAGATTAAATATTTTCCATCCTGTTCAAAAGATGCCTTTTTCCTTTCCTCCAGCCCCGTTGTATGAGTTTTTCAAATACCACAGCATAAAAGAACGTCAGTGGAAGAGCATTTGGAGGCTGAATGCCTTCAATAGCATCTAAGACAGATGCTGTGTCACTGAGTGCCCTGGACCCTTTTGGGAAGTGAAGCAACCAACAAAAGACTGGTTGGGTTTTGTTTGTTTTGGTTTGTTCCAGAAAAACATTTTTG
>VYXD01007119.1:1828159-1855002 GCA_013397195.1 Hylia prasina
AAAAAAAAAAAAAGCTGGGGTTTTCTTACCACTGGGAATAAAGAAACAGATAAGAACTGCACTTAGCAGCCATCAGCTCCTGAGTGCATAAAGCATTAGATTTGTTCCTATTTTCACAGAAATAACTAGGGGAAAAATCCCTTTATTTTAGAAGCCCACATACAAACTTGCAATGGTTCCCATTCTACGATGATAGCGGTTGTATCTAAATGTTATTTAAGTCATTCATTGTGTTTCTAAATGCAATTTTCCTGAGCTCACAAAGCCAAAAGAATATTTTTAAGAAGAAAGGGAACAGAATTTGAAGGATGTTGTAGTGAAAAACATGAAGTAATCATAGAATTGTAGCAAATAAATGAGTGAGCACACAGCATGCAGCTGCTGCTTATTACCTCCTTGGTCTGAAAACACACATTTTCATTTTGGGACCTGATGCTCCTCAGTATTCTGTTTTCTGCTTTTTAAGATGGTAAATACTTAACAGTAGGGATGGATGCTCTTTGTTCACTGCCCGCAAAGGGAACACTGGACCTAAAAGAGGACTTTGGAATGAAGCAGTAATTTCTTTCTTTAAAACTCCAGTTATCTCCATGCAAGTAGAGCTGGGCCAAGCTCTGAAATCCTGTCTAAAAATAGTCACAATCACTTAACCCAATCACTCACACAATCAGAGACATTTGAGCAATGTGTTTGAGTAGTGAGAAATAAATATAATTTCCATTCTCCACTCCTAAATTCAAGGGGTGACCAGAAGGCTGAGGCATCAAATTTAAGAAGTTTGAAGGTCAGCTGAACTTTAGCAAAGGGTTAAGGATGCCCTGAGACTACATCACTAACCTCATAGGGTATGTTGCCCCAATTCTGCTGTCTACTCATTTTTTCCTGCCTTAACTGCTCTCTTCCAGCTTGGAGCTCCTCATCCCCCATCCTTGTTTCCTTAGTGTCTGAATTGCTGGAATAAAGGTCCTCACTTTTGCATGCTCAGGAGAGCTGCAGCACTCAAAGTCATAGCAGGGAGCTGCAAATTCTTGGAGGAATGAGAGAAACTACAGAGGATGGAGAGACTGAAGCAGGATAGATGGTGGTGCTGCCTGAATATGTTTCTGCAGGTGGCATATTGCTTGGATGAGGTTAGGAGCAGCTGGAGCAGTGGGACTGCAGGCTATTTCCCACCCTCTTAATGCACCTCATCTTAGATATTTCAATCAAACAGCTGCAAGAAAATTCAGCAGTCTTTTGAGAGCATTACTAAGTGAAAGCTGGAACTGATTAAATGATACCATAGCAATGGTGACAAACCGTCTTCTCTAAGAAAGTCTCAAGATCACTTCACCAATGACTCGTTGCCCAGATTTGCCTGCCAGAGTCTAGCATGCAAATATTTGAGGCAGTGCCCCAGGTTGCATCCTCCTCTTTGAGGCATTTTCCTGCTTGAATTTCACCAACACTCATGTGGTGTTGTAGCTTTTAATCTTGAGTGAATGAGTGTTGCCACCCCTGTTGATGTGGTAGCTACAGAAACTATTTATTCCTTCAAAAAAATCCTCACCCAGAAACAGACCACCTACCCATTATTAGCCAGGGTTACCAGTTAAAAACGTATGAAGGGGGTCACATGAATGGAGAGCAGTGTGCATGTTTTATTAGTTTGAACAACAAGGGAATAGATGGATGAAAGATAAGGTAATGATTTGTGACAGGAGTCCAAAATTTGATTTCAACAATTAAATTACCCTTCTAAGAGATCCCCAAGGAAATCTATTAAAATACCATCTTCCCCTATCCCCAAAGTATACAAAAGCTGCCTAGTAACTGTCCAGTATCACTGCCTTTGTGACATGTTGGATGATTCCCAAGACAAAAACCATATGCTGTTCAATGAATGGTAGAGCAATCAACAAGGAAAGGCTATTCTTTAAGTCACTTGCCCTAAGAAAAAGGAAAAAAAAAAAAAAAGAGAAACTACCAACTAGACCAGAAAGTTTGCACTGAAATATAGGGTTTGGTTTTGCTCACTTGGTTTTTCACCAGATACTTAGAACTATTCTCAAGTCACAGAATCACATCCCTAGAAAGTGTGGAAGGATTTTCATTTTCGAAGGTGTAGAACTCTGCCCCAACAGCAATCCCCCATGTTCAGAGGAGCATGCAGCAGTGAAAAGTGGGTTGCATAATGCTTGATCATTGTATTAATCCTTTCATCAGTTCCTGGGAATGTTACTGAAGCCTAAGCTTCCCATCGCATAACCACTCTTCAGCTATCTTGTACTATTGTTCTATCTAAGGTTACCCCACTGCATAAATATTACTATTTAAACCCAGAAGTTTCATATGTGAAGCAAAGAAATAAAAGAACATATGATGAATTTCTGCATGATCACAGAGCGAAGGGAGATCCTTGATTTGACTCAAGCTAGATATAACTTTTTGGCCTAAAAATAACATTTGCAAGCAAATGCAGAAGGCAAAGACTGAGCAACACCGGACTTGGGTTCTTACTTACCTGTCACATATCAGGTTCACAATTTGCCTATTCACCACTGAGAAACGTATCTTCTGATAACAAGAAGCCAGAGTTCTGATGTGGCATTCTGAAATACCAGCATGGTATCTGGTATAAGAAATCAATATCATTCACTGATGTGGTTGGCATCAAGGACAAAGCTTGCTCCTAATCAGTTGCTCAGTATAGTTCAGAATACTTCCCTCCAAGCTACTTTCATGATAAATTATATTTTAAAAAAACCCTTCCAAACATCACCTCTCTATGCAGTGAAACATTATGTGTTCAGATGTGATTTCAGAAGCTATGAATAAAAGGCATTTTTTAAGTGAGAAGCCTCTATTTTTTGAGACAAGCATATATTTCAGTTTACCGCTTTGTCCACAGGTATCCTGCAAATCCACAAATTTAGGCATTCACATAAATTTCACTGAATTTCTCTTTCAGAATAACAAAAAATGTGCAGAATTTTAAGCAAAGGTGCAATTTATGTTTAGGCAGATGTATACAGTTAAGTTTTTGCAGGACTAGGACTTAAGAGGTCTGGTATCTGGCTATAGAGTGCTATGTTCATCTCAGGGAGAAGCTTTGTGAAGAGCACCAGAATGCTTTACCTACCCAGCATTTGCAATTCCAAAGCCTTCAAGTCCATTCAACTAATCAACAGTCTCATAAAATTGTTGCAAAATTCAACAACAGAAAAAAAGAGAAAAAAAGTAATTTTTTTACACAGCATATTTCCCTTATAGAAAACTTCCAACTCTAAGGATAACTAAAGTAACTTCAAAGTATAATATCTATAAATTTTCCAGATACACTTTCCCCTTTATATTATTACCTATGATCCTTAAGCCAAAAACCCAGATCAAAAACCATTCAAACCCTTCTTCAGTCTGGCCCCAAGTCTAGTTAACATTCTGTTCAGAATATCCTGCTTTGACTGTGAAAAGGAGCAGTTACCTCTTTCCTAAGCTGCTTTAGAGAGGAGAGAAAAAAAAAAAAGAAAAAAAAAAAAAAAAAAAAAAAAAAAAAAAAAAAAGGAAAGAAAAAAGAAAAATTCTGCCCTTGAAAAACTTGAATAGATGCATACCATTATGAGTCTGGTAGGAGTGACTGGGACAAGTACCTGACAACACACTGAGGCCAAAACCCCCTCATATTTACCAGAGTCAGGGTTTTACTCCATTGCTCCACTACACAAATCTACACATAAATTCTGCAAAGCTGCTGCCTAACCCCTGCCTAACAGGGACAGGTGGGGTCCCTATTCTAGTATTTCTATGGCTCCCTAAAGATATTGTGCTGACATGGATATGCCCATTAAAATCTTGATGTCCAGAATGCACTTAGACTACACCTGAACCCACTGAAATTCCTTGTTGTGATGTTCTCCTGCTCACCTTGTCTGCAAGACATGACAATCAGTGATCCCTGTGCCCATCAGTAACACGCAAAATGCAGCACAGCAAGAATAATCACCTGCCCTGCTGCGGTATCAGTTAGGTGTAACTCTCCAATAAATAACTGTGAATCTCATATACAGCCCATTTTCCAAAGCCAGTCTTTTGTGATTGAAGATCTTAATGTGATAACAGGAAACACAATACTTACACAATCAGTGGTTTGTGACTGTTTTTGAATGGCAATGATCACGTAAATCATGGTGTAAAAATGTTCACAGTGTTTTCCATTACCTTTGATGTTGGAGACCACTTCAGCTCTACACCGAAAACTTTTGTCAGGAAATGTGTTTGATATACATGCGATGCTTCTTGGTACTTTTATAATAATCTGGGCCATAAAGTGGATACTGACCTGTTAGGAAAAAAGGGTAAAGACAGTGGTTTTTTTCCCCCATTTTGATTATTCCAACAGGTAAAAAGAGAAGCCTTTAGTTGATATACAGTGTAAAATGGAATAGGAGACCATTTCTCAGTGCTTGAACTGAAAAGCAGCTTTAGCTATTGTGGTTTATTAATAAACTTAATTTTTCAATGACAGACAAAAAACCCCCCACCTTTACTTTTCTTATTAACACTTTTGAACTTCCTGGTAACTTCCTGGCATATTACAATGACTGGGAAGAGACTGTATGATACTGACAGGGATTTCCAAATTTTTCAAAAAATTTCCGGATCAAATTCTTTCAACTGGAATTTAGCCATTAATCCTTACTCAGGAAAAACCAACACAATGTGAACTGCCTGGAAGAGCGCATGGTAAGGAAGAGGTGGAAGGGTGCAGCAAGCTCTGTGCCATGTGCCCAGCCAACTTCTGATGGCACTGTTAAACCCCGTGGCCACAGTGCACTCTTTCTGCATCACCCCAAGTGGATCATTTGGAGGATGCTTGGTTAGTATGCAGTATGTCTGGGCAGTAGTCAGACATACTGTCAGTCAAGCAGGTGGGTTTCAGCCCAACCACTGGAGATGTAGGGAAGAACACGACACCATAGAAGTAATACATAAAATAAACTGACCAACATGCACACACACGCATGTTTTAGCTTTGATTCTCATCTCTAACTCTACCACTATGACCCTGGTAAAGCTCCTACATCTTCACATCTCATGTTTCCAGGTGTGAAACATCCATTCATTCTCCATTTAGCACAACAAGGGCTAAATGTTAACCTAATACAAATAACATGCAGTGGGTGTGTGCTTCCAGGGAGAGTTTTGCCAGTGGTGCTTCCAGCAACCAGGAAAAATGCTGGTTATTCTCATGAATGGAAAGAGGAGAGCTCACCCAGCAGCTCACTTCCTGGATCCCAGCAATGCAAGAGTTGCCCGTGCCTCCTTGCCAAAGCCAAGGGATTGTTTCCAAATCTGTGAGCCAAAAGTGTGATTATACTTTATTTGGACACACCTCCATTTCCCTGGTTGCTCCTTTCTACACCTCTTGTTCCAGCAGAAATCTCATTGTCTCTTATCTTGCCTCTACAGGATCTTGTCTATTTTTAGCCAGAGCAACGTTGGATTTTATTTCCTCTTCTTTCCCTCTATCCAGTCCCCTCACCACAGCCCCCCCGCACCATCCTATGCATTTGCAACGAAAGTGTAAACTTCAGAAACTATTTGTATTTCATGGGCATTCACACACTATGCCAAAACTATGGCCCAAAAATTTGGCGGGTAATCTCAACCCCAGAATTCGTGAGCTGATGATGAATGGCTGTGAAGCCTTTGTGATTGCTCAGGCTCCATTGTGGCTGGAACAATGGAGGAGGACACAAGTCTGGCTCAGGAGAGCAACGGATAAAACTGTTGGGGAGAATGGCGGGCTCCTGCCGACATGACCACTTGTTGACATTGAAAGGATTCAAAAACAAGTGAGCAGAAACAGAAACGATTCTGTTCGGCGAGGCTATTAGTTGCAACGTGTGGCAGTGGAGCGGTCACTCCTGATGTGTTTCCTCGCTAATGAGCCCTGAATGCCCTATTAAACTGGGATGCTATAGGCCCAGCGCCACTGGGACAATTCTATGCATGAACGACTCCCCCAGCACCTATTGGCTGCCTGCAGGAAGGAAGCAACTGGCAACACTCAGATTTAAACGGGGCTGACAGTACAGTTAAATGATCATTAATTAGAGTTGCTGAACAGATAGGGACTCAAAGCAATTCCTAATGACAAGATAACAGTCTAGTATTACTCAGCTTTGCACAAGTTCAAGCTCGGACCCCATCTTGGTCTTTGTATTGTACACGATGGGTGTCAAGTGGATTTTGGTTTTGTTCCTATATTCACAAACCATAAGAAATCCTGACTGTGTGTTGAGGCACTACTAGAGATTTTTATATGTAAGGATGAAAAATAAACTCATGTTAAGGACAGATTTTGTGCAGAGAAGTTCATATTAGAAAATGGAAAAGAGTAAAAAGGATCACTCTTCTATAAACATGTTTGTAAATGAATCCATAAGGAAGCCAGCACTCACCCATTTTCTGTGCTCTGTCATCAGCATCTCTCCCCAGTACTTACCACAAACTATTAATCCAACTTCACTCCAACTTTGCTCAAATCCCTGGTTTGTTCAATTGGTCAGTCAATACTAATCTGGGAAGAGAACACAAAATCAAAGTATCGAGCATTAGAAGCAAAAAGTCAGAATGAGACATGAACTCTGGCTTTAGGGCATCATCCCCTTCCATGGGTTTGGGAAGAGCCTTTCCCCAAGAGCACATTATATCCTAATCAGCAGATCCTGGGCTGGCTGTGTCATTCAGTGAAACAACATACATGGTCCCTCCTTGCATCAGGATATTGGATTAGCAAGAGTCTGATTTTCCTACAAGAAATCCTATTCACTGAAGATGATTATAGACTATACACAGTACAGGATACAGTACAGTATAAACTAGTTCAAAAATACACAGTATGGTTTCTAAATGTTTACAGGCCCAGGGCTCTTGTGAAAGTTCTCACACCAGGGAGTGAAGTTGTGAGACAAGCAATGTGCATTTGTGATTAGAACAGTGAAGATCAGTATCTGGCATTTGTACTTTCATTTGGCATTGTGGGTTTTGTTAGAATGTCTTCTTAAACTGTGAGAAGTATAGTGCAATAGCCCCTTTAGTTCCACAATAGGTTATGTAGGAACACATGTACACATCATACTGCAAACTAAGAATAAGTTTCTTTATTGAAACATAAGATTGCATAAACTCTTAGCACATTATTCTGAAAGTTTTTATAACCCTATTTGCACATTTTAACAAAGATGCTGTAGAGAGGGAGGTAGATCATGGCTATGACAAGATTGCTGCAGGTTGTCGAGCAACTCACTTTAGCAATTATTCATATATCTTATGGAATTCTCTGATATGATTCATACAGTATAACATCAGTACATTCTGTGACTCTTAAAACACTTTCATATAGCCCCTAATACAAGAAATCCCTGGTCCAGAGGATTTCTGGGGCAGCACTGAATGCACCTGCCAAGTAAACAATTTTTTTCTTTCATCTCTTCTCTCCTCACCTCTGTTGAAAGGAATAGCCTGTTTAAAGGAAATAACAATGTCATGGTAAATGCTATCATATCACCCAAGAAATGTGTTCTTATCAGCTTTTAATTTTTGTCATGGGAGATTTTGGCAGGGGGAGGGTTTGTTGATCTTTTCCTTTGCAAATCAGGCTGTGAAAGCTTTCACCAGAACACACAATCTAGATCCAGAGTATTAGTTTCTCCAAAGGGAAAAGAGGCAAATGACAGTCAAGCCTGGGATTGTGGGAGGAATATGGTTCTCCCTTTAGCAGCAGGGCAGCAAGCATTGCTCTACAATCACTACTGAGGTGCAAAACAACTTGTGAAATGACATTCTGCTTAGTAGGTTCTAAACCTTGATTTCTAAGTGTAAAATTTTCCCAGCTAAAGAGGAACCAGCAAGATATTAATGCAAAGAATAATGTTACTTTTCAAGTAGTGGGAGTCTTGCTTCACTGATCAATAGGTGGAGAGGAGGATGAGGCTGCCTCCTTTCCTCCCTCTTTATTTCCCCTTTTTCCCTCCTCTGTGCTGCTGTCATTCTTCCAGCACATACAGATTCAGCAGCAGAGGGTGATGGACTTACACATTTTGATCCATTAAATGCTGGGTCACGACATGGCAAAACTCACTCTGACATCATGAGATTGAGGATCTATTTTACAGAGGCAGCAGGTGGTCAGGCTCTTTGTCTGGCAGGAAAGGCAGCCTTATCTCCATCAAATTCCAGCACTGAGGCTCTCAACCACATCTGAATTTTCAGATGTCCCAAGAAAATCTGTTAATTTCTGACTTTTAGGCATTAAACATAGCCTCAGACAGTAAATCTCTAGATTTATAGAGCTTGTCATAACATTTCTAATTTTTTTAATGAACAAATTTTAGGCACCTCCCTAGAACTGCAAAATAACAGGATTAATTGACAAAGTGAAAACAGAGCCTAAAATCTTGTATTCTTCTGAAGACACTCACTGATTTTATAACTCTCTGGAGCTTTACATGACGTATTCTGTGGGACCTTACACAAAACAGGTGAAAACATGAGGGGACACTGTGAGAAACACAAGGGGAGGGAGTGACATAGATATGGATTTGACTATTTAAAGGTTTATTTCTATTTAAAGTTTTACAGAAACTTAGAGACAATAATGTGCCACTGAGCACATGCCTCAGAGAATTTGTAAATCAGCTTGTTGTAGTAATATTTGTACAGTAATTCCCATTTTACTGTTCTAGTTTAGGCCTCTGTCATGCAGGTGGTGGCTGTGATGGCCAGAGGTCCCAGCAGAGAGGTGCACCAGGATGCTGGGTGCAGGATGAACATACAGGCTTTATGATGTTAAAACCCACACAATAATTACATCCTCCCCTTGGCAAAGGGATCATTGAGGAGGAATATTGTGCATTTGCTATTGTCTCTCCTTCCTTTGATGCCTGGGCTGAGCTCTCATTAGGTCTAACTGGACATTTGCAACATGTCCTCAGTGCAGGATATACCTGTGTGTACTCCTTACACAAGGACTGACTGGAAACGGGGATGGCTCATTCAGGGAGGCTCTGAGGCCCCATTGTGCTGGCCAGATGAAGATCTCTGAGGGTCAGTGCTGCCAGAGCGTGGCTGACAGGCCCCATGAGCAGTGGTTGGGGTTGAGACCTCAGCAATAGCAAGGCAGAGAACTGCAGCATCCCAGAAACCCCCTTGCCTCATCTGGAGAAGGAGAGGGACGTCTGATCTATGCACAGTTTGTCCCAGTGGGTTTAATTTCTTCACTTTCTCTAAAGCAGTCTTATAGCTTTCAGGTCAGACTGTGATTCCTCTGTGGCACTCAAGCAGTCTGTTAAACTGAGCTTATTTATGGCAAAAACAAAGAAACTCTGCTCTTTTGCATATGCTGGACTCTGTTTTAGTTGTTAGAATCAGGAAAAATAGCATTGCATTTAAGGTAAGCTGGGAGGAAATATGCAGCCAGCCTTCCTACCCACCTGATGTATCTGTTATAAATCTCATCTGTTGATTTAAACCTTGGTGTTCATTTATCCTCCAAGACGAAAACCAACACCAAAACAAACCCCACTTTTGTCAAGGAATATTCAAAGGAATGCCATGTCAGCAAAACTTCAATGAAAGCAAGGAGCATTGAGATGCATAAAACTATAATGTCTCCAGTCCCACATAGTTCTATACCATATGGCCAGAAAGAAGCAGATGGGCCAGGTCACAGCGGGGGAAGAGAGGGAGAGACTTGGGATTGTTTATCTGACCCAGTGGGCCAACACTAACAGACTGTCTCCAGTGACCAGGCTATTATTAACAGAAAGAGTTGATAAGAACATCATCCCCACATTTATTTGCCCTCAGGTAGTTTTCACATGAGATGCCCGATCAAAATGACTTTTTTTTGCAAATGTTTGTTTTGGGGCTGGAACATTTGACTCACAAAGAAGCCATAAATTGCACTGCACTTGTCTTTTCTTGATTTTAGATGCCAGCTATTTCTATCCGTTTACTTGACTAAAGTTCAGAAACTTGCTTGTCTAAACAAGATAAAATCAACAATAAATAATGCAAAAAGATTTTAAAAAATTATTATTATCATTGCTGTTATATGACTGTGTAAACATCGGCCCAGCAAAAATAAAGCAGAATAGCATGGGTACTGTCAGAGAATCCTGGGATGTCTGATATGATTTCAGCAGGAGACTTCTGTCTTACTGTGCTTTTCAGTGGGCTGCCCAGTATTAGCAATAAGAAAAATTCCCCAAAATATTAAAGTTCAAGGTATAGTTACCTAAATATTGCATGGAAAGATTTTTGGAGGCATTATTGCAAGAAAAAAGAAACCCAACAGCAAAAAGGTACAAAATTGCATGAAAAATGCTTGCATAGAAAAGTTGGTTATGATTTTGATGCCAAATATTTCACTTGAGATGCAGAATGGACCCATTAAGGGTAGTAACACTACAGGTTTTACTCTTAAGCTTATCTCTGTTGGATTTTATGGCTTTTCCTCTCAAACACCTTACAGCTCCCAGGTGACGCCTTCCTGAAGGACTAAGTACCTCTACTCCCAACTTTGCATCTAAGAGACCTCACCAGAGGAGAGCTCAGCATCTGCCCCATGGTGGGTGCAAGAGTTCCTGACCTCCTGGATCCTGGCCCCTCAAATCACAGCCATCCTTGTTCCTACTGCTGAAGGAGGGACCTCAGCCATGAAAGTGAGGGACCAATGCTCTTGCTAGAGCCAGATTCCTCTGTGCTTGCAAGAGTGGGGATAGTGTCACTGCTTGGTATCTCCAATCAGCTAGAACATTAACCAAGGTTTCTTTTTGTCCAAGACTGGATGCTGATGTTCCTTTTGGGGGAGTTATTTCTTAGCTGTGCCACTTGGATAAAAGATAGGTGGAGATGGAGAGGCCAGTTTTACAATCATATCATTTCTTCATCCCATTCTAAGCTTTGCTCACCAGATATTGTTGTTTGACCTTATGCACAACTAACCAGTTATTATGGCCTGCAAAAGCAGGAAAGCTCTGTGTCCAGAATCTCTAAACCTTATTAAAATGGCCATTTGGGACAGTGTCACTCTAATTAAAACAGAGACATTGTTGCTAAATGACATTACTGGAGCTCATATAATTTAGTCAGATCGTTACCTCTTGCTGAGCTTGGAGCCTCTGCCTGACCTCTGTGTGCCTCCTCAATACACCATCATTGGGGAAACTCAGCACTTGCACGGGGATTTGATGTGGGGAAGGGTGCTTTTCTGTGTCCCAAAGGTGCAGTGGAAGGTCTCTTGGGCTTCCCTGTATTACAGCACTTACTCCAGGTTGGAGATGCGCTGAGGGAAGGGGGGTGTGTCTCTGTGTGTGCATCTGCATACAGGTAGGGGCAGTGGAAAGGGGGTAATCAAGCCTTTCAAAAATAATTTTGTCCCTACAGGATAGTCTATGCCATTTACCAGTGTTTGGGGGAGTGGACTGGCTCTGAATTAGGATCTAATGCAAACTGTGGCTGAGAACACATTTTGCTGAGTGATATATAACGTAATTACTCTTTGCACTCTTTGCAGGCTGGAATTAAACTTTTCCACTATTGACTTCCAATAGGACAAGTATTCCTAAACTACAGGAACATGTAAGGAAAGCCCATTCCTCATCTGTAAACATTTCAGAGTACATCCAAGAGAGGAAATGGGAGGCATTTGTTGGCTTACCACTCCTGGATTTTTCCCCTCTGCTGAAAATGGTAAGGTTCCTACTGAAAATTAAGGTTATTCAAAGTAATTCAGACACTTCTGGATAAAAGAAGTCCTGGAGTCTCTGCTGTGAGCATGGGTGGGAGGGCACAGTACCTCTGGATGTGCCCCAGTGGAGCTGGTAACCCTGTTGTGGGAGACACACAGCACCTACCTCAGCCATACACTTCCAGATTACACAGAGTGACAGAGAGATACAGCATAGTCACAATAAACTACCTTTATTTTCAGTTCTATGGAGGCTCATTTGACCTCAACCCTACTTTTGTAAAGCACTTTTGCTCTTGTATCTCAGAACTAACTTAATCCATTTATTTTTATTTAGCCTAGTCTTAAGAATACTATAAGCCAGCTTTGCTTTGCCTATCTGACTGATTTGCTTTAAAGATGTTCTTTGCTCTTCTGAACTGTCTTTTCTCCCCATTTCCTCTGGTTTAAGAAAAAGCTTCCATTGACTGGTCAGACACAGAAATGTTTCTGAAAGGCAAGCAGCTAGACTTCTGGGAAAGGGAATGATATATTCAGAAACTTCCTAGAAATTACAAAAAGCTATATGAGGGTGCCAAAACTCTGGTCTCTTACAAGAACTCTTTCAATATACATACAGCAGCAAGAATGACAAAGAACAAAGAAAACAGAGCATGTAAAGTGGGCAAGAAAATTAATTCCCTGAGTATTAAATGTTTAGGGACAGAATATTGGTCATTTACTATAAGTGATTTCCCCTGCTCACCAGGAATGCAATAGAAACAAAAATCAAAGTATAACTCTGCTCAATACACGTTGTCCCATCTTGATGCTGCAAAGTACATTTCATTACAAGCCAAAAGAACAGCCCTCACTGATGCTTGCTTGAATGTCTTAATTTCTAGATTAAGCTGTCACATTTTTTTGGAGCATAGTTATGGTTTAGAGATCAATGGGACATAGACTATCCTAATCTACTATGAGCAGCCCATAGCAGAGAAGGGATACTCTGCACTAGATAGCCATCTAAGTCTTCTAATTACTTTGGCTACTGATAGATTGGCTCTTACCCCCTTGAATTCCTTTGTCACTGAGGAGTTAAAATTCATGAGCGTCTATGCTGCTGAATGCTTACTCCAGTGCTGCTATTTTCTGCGCCAAGCTAGCCATCACTGCAAAGAGTCGGAGGTCTGTCAGGCCATCTGTTACATAATAGTCAACAATCTCTAAAATCTGGGGAAACTGAGATGGAGGGAGCAAAGATGATGAAGGGTTTAAAAAGAACAGATTGCTGCCTTGCTTGGAAGGGAGGGAGGCAGGGGGAAGGCTGGATAAAAAGCCCTGATGGAAGCAGAGACAAACCCGATTAGCACAGCCAGCAAAACAATCCCCCCCCCAAATATTAATGCTTGCTCCAAAGAAGTTGACAAGGACATCAGATTGGTGGGGAAAAATGCTTCAGGGCAGGAAAGCTGAAGGAGGCCATGAAAAATTACAGCTGTAATTTAGGCACTGCCATACACAAGTAGATACTGAAGACAATTTAAGAATATCCTCTAAAAGTCAGTTAAGACCACCACAAATATTTTTGTCTCTCTTATACAAAACACTCTTACTGTACCACAGGAAAGTAAGTGTAATATTTTCATTCCACTCTTTTCCTTTCCTCCTTTCCTCCTCCCTTTGCCAAAGAGGTGTTTGCTAATTTTAAGGCATCAGAATGGTGATGACTTGCAAGTAGGGCTCAACCACTTCATATTTGTCTTGCTTTGTATCCACATTTTAAAAAAGACTGACAATATCTGGTGCAAAACACTCTCAGGAGACATAATATCCATTTAACTGCCTCTGCAGCCACTGAAATTGTACCAGCAGTAATGCTGGTTGTGTGAGCCACCCAGCTGCATTTATACCCTCCTAACATGAGATGACTTTTAGTCTGCTCTGTCCAGTTCTGTCTGTTCTTATCCTTGCTGCCCTGGCTAAAAGCTTGCAGAGCTTACTCTACCAGCAACAAGCATAATGCTGGTGTCTTCTCTAAGATTTCCTTATCATATGAGGGTGTGCCAGACTAAGCAGACTGAAGGTCTCATCACCAGACTCCTTGGAGCTTCCTCCAAATGGGTGTCCCTTCTACAAATTTCACCCCCAGGCTCTCCTGACATGAAAAACTACTGAGAATCAGAAATCTTATGGTAGTTTCAGGAAATCATTTCTGCTTGAAGAGAAATGGGAGGCAACAAGCAGCCTTTAGGTTTTGGTTCTGCCAACCCTCTGCCTTTCAGGAACTAGTTCCTCTCCATAGGACTCAGAAGCCTCTCACATGAAAACACATGGTCTTCACTCCTGTAAGTTCATGTGCTTCAGAGCATTTCCTCAGACCACACTGGAGTTGTATATGCTCTCTTGCTCAAGTGCTTTATTACCACTTTGAGCAAATAATTTTGAAACTACAGCAGAAAACACAATACATGGCACTTGAGGAAGGGAGAGGAAAGGGATATTTTCTGAATGCACATTTATAAACAAGTGAATATGCAGGGGTAACTTTGCTGGTTAACTTTTCATATGACAGTAACCACTGCCAAAGAGAACACACCATAATGGAAGCAATTAAAATCTGTGCTCATTCACTCATTGCTGTTACTATAGGTTAAGGTGGTTCATTAGTGGATATGCAAGTGCATGCTGTAATGCATCCCTCTTAGCTGTATTAATGGATCACATAAGATAATGCTGAGAGATTGAAAAGATGAACTTTATAGGCCTGATAAAAATAAAAAATAAAGGCAGGCAGTGCTGAACTGGATTATCATAGTGCCACATGAGTTGTGTAATGATGCTAGCACTGGCGCCTGCTTCAGAGCTGATGCTTAAGAATACTAACATTGAGCCACTTGATACGTGTTTGATGTCTAAACAAGTCACATCCTTTGCTGAGAGGAACAAATTGAGATGGAGACTGGCTGTGGGGCTTCAAGTTTCAGATAAAAATCTGTCCATAGGAATTCCTACACATAATTGTCCAAAAGACTTTCTACTTTTAATCATATGAAATATGTGGTTGGACCCTTTTTACTTCTTTTGTTGGTTTTTTTTTTTATTTTAAACATTTAAATAACTTGGTCCCTGCTCTAGTGCTAAAGCCTTGTCTAACATTTCGTGCTGGGAATGCAAAGCAGGGCACCAAGTACAGTAGTACAAATAACACTTTATTTACAGTTTCATGCCTTTCAGATTTCCTGTCTCCATAATCACTTCCTACTAATTTCCTTCTGTTTTGTTTGAAATGGTAGTCTTTTCAAAGAAAGTGCCCAAAGAAACAGTGCCTTTGTAAGGTTTGGTTTAAAGCAGGGAGGTTTTTATACTTCTTTTTCTGTATTTCCCAGTACCGGTTTTCTGCATTAACAGAGTTTGTGCTGTATGTCTGGGTGGTTCAAACAGGATCGTGATAAGAGAACTGCAGAAAGGCCAGCACTGAAGGACCAAAGTCTCAGCTGGAGGAAGCTGGCACAGCTTCATTGATGTGCACCAGCTACAAACCAGCATCATCTGAAGAGCCAAATAAATGTTTTAATGCTGGACATGAAAAACTTTCAAGCACTACCATGACACTTGGAAAATTTACCAATATTTGAGCACACACAAAACATTAAGATAAAATCAAATATTGTTGTGTTGTAGGAAGTAAATAAAAGCAACTACCACAAGGAGTAGAATTTCTATACAGGGAGACTAGCTCAATCTGAAATTAAATCCACAGAGTATATGACATATTTTTATCTTGTGTAGTGGTTTCAGTTGCCTAATGAGCAACATCTCCTACAGCTATATTTAGACTCCTCTACATAATGCCAAGTTGGCTGACCAAAATGGGACAGATCCCAAATCCTCTGTCACTTTTCAAAATGAAGCTGACAATTGAAAAAAAAATCTGTGTAAAAAGATAACACTGAGTAGCATGAGTAGACTGTACACTTAGTGTTACCTTCTTGTTCTATCCCAACTACCTGGCCAAAATTACCTGTCTAAAAATGAAGGTATACACTTGTCCTGGTTTAGGGCAAATTTGGGAGGGGAGGAAACCTCCAAAGGGGGTTCCTCCAGAAAACAAACCCAAAATGGACCATCCCCCCAGCCAGTCCAGAAAAAATTTCCTCAGAGAAAAGTGGAAAAAACTATTTATTTAACAAACAAAATACCCACAAGCGCAAAGAATGAATAATATGAAACAATAAAACCTCTCGCCGCTTCAAACAGAGATGGCAAAACTGAGAGAGGCTTTGCCATGGGTGTAGCTCAGATCACTCAGTCTTTTGTCAGTCCCAGTCCCCCCAGAGGTCCAGGCCCCGGTGGGCTGCAGGTGCAGATTTAAACAGTCCCAAGAAAGAGGGGGGGAAAAAATAAAATGGTCCAGGGAACTTCTCTGCCTCAGCTAACCAAAACTAACTAAAGGCACAGCAGATCTCTGCCCCACCACTGTCCCTGCCTCAGTCGAACACCGCCGGAGCGAGAATGCGGAGGAGTCAGGCAGTTTCCTCAAAACAACCTGTGTGCTGCTTCTTTCTTCCCCTTTGCTCCCAGAACCAGTTTTAAACATACAGAACTTAATATACAGCACTAACAGAACAGACAATTGGGGATACAAGCGTCATAAAGTCACCCCAGGACAACACCCCATTTCCGTAGCTGACCTCTGACCTTCCCCTTCCTTCAGAGCTCTGATTTCTCTCCAGGCCTTTCAGACTTTGAACACTACTCTTACTTCCAAAAACTGATGGAAAAGGAACATGTGTCATTTAATTTATTAGTGGGTTATGCATAGAATTGTTTAATAAAAGAATACCTCACATATATCAGTGAGGTTGCTACTGGTGAGGGTTGCTCTCCTTTATGCAACAGGAGTGTTGACCAACCAAGTATCACAACAAACAATGAAGGTATGAATACTGGAAATATTTGCCATCCTTCTCACACTTTTCTAGGAATGGATCTGTTGACTTTACTTACACTATAAGTCAATAAAGAAGCAACTTCTTTCAAGGTCATCAAAACTTTCTAGGGGTTCAAGTACCTGTCTCATCAGCACACTCCTGCAAGGACACTCACAATATTAGTTTTCAGAAAATTAGACAGTTCCCTCTGGGCAGAACTCCAGTGTCTCAGAGTGTGGCCTTTACAATGAGTAGTTAAGCTCTGCTTTCATTTTTCAAGTTGAAAGAAACCCTCAAAACCTCTTACTCTTTCCCTTCAATGAACACAAAAGCACAGTAATTTAGCTTTTTTTGGCTCCACTCCACTTTCTTCACCAATTAGTCATTTCTCAATACATAATACAACAGTAGTAGTAGTAGAACTTTGAAAATTCAAAAATTTTATGAAATACAGAAATTCTGAGAGAAAGGAGGAATTTAACATCTGTTTATGGCTTTCCATTATACTGAGCTAAAATACACTAGTTTTTCTACAGAGATACTAATATTCATTATTTTTCTCAGTGAGATGATACACCAGATATTGACAGGTACTGCACAATCTAAATGGCTTTATGATCTTCTGGAGAAGACACAGAGACAGAGAAGAAAATATTTAAACAGGCAAGAATTGATGTGATTTACAGATTTTTTAAAACAAACCAACCCTTTTTACTTAGAAGTCATTCACATACAAGATTATTGCTTTTTTCTTTCTTTTTTTTTTCACTCCAGATGTTTCTTATGGAGCTTCAGTGCTTACCCAGCTCATTATAAGGAGCACCCAGCTTTTGACTGCAAAAGTCCTTATCATAATCTATAGCACATTTACTAGATTTGAAAGATCCAAGTCATGTGGGAGATAATGGTCATGTCTGCATCATAAACTGGATGACATTGCAGGGATTCAGCAGCTGATGGAGCCCTGAACAGCTATACATGGGTTTATACATGGGCATATACAACTACCATGGGTTTGGGAACAACTTATCCACAGTCAGGGCAGTGCTGCTGCTGGGTCCACACATCATCCTCCACAGAACACATTAGATTGTGCACCTTCTAACACAGCTGCTGAGTGTCTGGGCCTGCTTTGCCTCACACCCAGGTGGGCTGACTCCCTCTAGACCATAGATCCTTACACATCCACTTTGAGATTTACATGAATTAAGGTAAGTAAATGTGATCAGTGGAGAAAATCTGGTCATATTGTTCTCTTATTACACTTGAAGTTTTACCATTATCATCTGTCTTAGTTAGACTGGCCTACTGAAAATATATGTTTCTCAAAGGATCATTATAAAACATTCCCTCTTCAAATTCAACAGTACACATAGGACAGGGTGTAGGATTGTGAGCTCTCTTAAAAGTTTGTGTTCAATCTTCTGTTTGCTGTCTCCAGGAGTTAGAGCAGAAGCGAGAACAATTCTCATTGTAGTGATAGACAGAAAGACTTTTCTGGAGAAGAGCTTAAATAGTAGGAGGACATCTCTTAGAGACTTTTTTCAGCCTCTGATGATGCCTAGAACCTCCAAAAATAATTAGCAATGGCAATCTAAAAACCCCAAACCATACCTACTCCATGCTAAAGTAGCTTTTGGTTACAAACCAGGAATGTCTTTTCTAGGAAAAGGACATAAAAACTGAAGTAATGCAGACACTGGGTGAAAAGAGAATAGTTTGTGTTTTAGGGGAACAGGGAGCAAATATGGAGGCATTCCATGCTTCTTATAACCACAAACCTGTGGATTCCTTCCCCTGCTCTCAAGTTCAACAGCTGTGCTAGTTTATACTTGCAGTTCAATCAAGATGATAATGAAGTAATAGCATTCAGAAAATGACACATAGAAAGGAAGAATAAACTGAAAAAGCACTATCCAGCCCCAGACCAGGCCAGAAGACAAACAAACCAGGTTGTTTCAATTGTCTCATTTGACAATTTGTCTCATTTGTCTCATGGTCTAACACAACAAGAAGTGAAAGAAAACCTTAGCACCCCTTCCACCCCCCTCCTTGGACCAACTGAGCTGTCACTGTCTGCATAGAAAGTGATTGTTCAGTCAAAAACACATTTCAGCCTGATGCAAATGGAGCAGTCTTGAAAAGTGGAGTTTCCTTTTGTGCCTCCCCTCCAAGGAGAGTGAAAGGCAGCAAGAAGAGAGGCAGGAGGGAGGGAGGTGACCACTGTGCACCATCAGCTCTCCATGCTGTCTGCTCTGCAGCTCACCCCCAGCAGACAGCCCCAAAGGCAGTCTGTGGCCTTGCCAGTGGGGTGAACAGTCTTGTTCAGGCAGTGACAGATATTTTCAGGGGGAAATGTTGAGAGGGAGCTGGAAGGAAATGTTGGCGTGATGGAGTTTCAAAACCAGAGCTTCGTTAAGCAGAAGGTTGCAACCTTTGGTTAAAGTTTATCTTGCAGATGTGGGTAGCTTAGCAACAAGGAGTTTTTTCATTTGTTTTGTAGGAACAGAAGAAGCAGCATCAGGCATGTCAGAGTGCAGATGTGTCAAGGCATCAGGGAGAATCACTGGGGAACAGTGATTTGCGGCAGGGATGAGCAGGGATACCCATCTCCAGCAACACAGGACTCTTCTTCACACATGAGAATGTCAGGACACGGAAAGGATTTTCCAGATCCTATCCAGAGTAAAGTCACTCCCATTCAATTTTACTTACATATGCTAAGAGTCTCTTTTCAGTTTTAAAGGTATCCATGAAGGAAACGTCATGGACTTGACTTCCTATTTTGAAGACTACCTCTGACTATTAAAGCTCACTTTAATTTGGGGAAAGAACAATATATGAGGGGGAAAAAAAAATAAAAAAGCAAGTCATCCATCTATATGGATGTAGCAAATAGCTGTTCTGCCATCAATCATACTGGGAATTTGTATCTTGGGGAGTTTTTGCAGGTAAACTGGACTATTGATCTCTGTCCCCATTCAGCATCTTTCCAGGCAGCAGTTTTCACTTTTGGCTCAGTACTGAAAATCAACAATGAAGAAGCTGTCACATCCCACCACATCATGTCCTTCACCCACTCCCTTGAGTCTGCATGCACAGCCAGTGTCTCTTTCTGTTCAAGTCAATAAATGTTTTGATGGTTAATACCAGTGCATTTCACAAACTCTCAACAGAGAAAGTACAGCAGCAGAAAGGAAAAGATGCCTTAATTACTCACAGGTAATGATCTCAGATTCTCACTAAACATTTATATTCCTACCCTCCACTAATGAAGTCATTATGTAATGAGAGTTGAGCAACAGCATGAAGCACACATAACGCAGCTGATGTACAACTCTGATGCACAGCATAGGTGACTCTCTGCTCCAGTAAGTTTTCACCTTAAAAAGGTGAGAAGCCAAATTTCTTCGGAGCTTTCCATTCAGCTGAATTAAAGGTAAGCAAAACAGGAGTACCCTGCACCAGCAGGTGCCTGGGGGGTCACTCAGTGCCCCCATGGGACACTACTTGCTCTCCACATACCAGCCAGGCAGGCAGTGAACAAGGCAGGGCTCCAAAGAAGAGGGGAGCTTTTGCCATTCATACAAGGACATTCCTCTCAGACACTTTGAAAGACAAGCAAACTGCAGAAATGCCCTATGTAGCTAGACAAATTTGTGCAAACAGCCCTCAGACCACAGGTTGATACAGGTCTTACTGATGGTGGCAGCACCACAGGGTTATTTGCACACAGATGGCCTAGGCCTGGCAGCACATTAAGGACTAAGGCTTTTGTTACAGTCTGCCACAAAGCTCTGGTTGTTTGGAAGTGTGCTTGAGCAAGCTCAGTTATCAGTGTGAAAACTGATGTAACCAAGTGACTAGAAAACTTAGTCCCTTCTTCCTGTCCAGCCAATAAATCACTTTTCGCTGTCTTGGAAAATACTGGTTTTTCTGCAAAAGATTGTGGAAAGAGAGTAAAGTGGACTTAGGACACCACCAGGATCAGCTTTCCAACTCCTAACATTCAAACATCGTGAAATGGAACATTCTATTCCAGAAGTCTGCTGAACGTGTTATGGGTTGGTAATGCTGGGAGGCAGGGGAAAATAAAGTGTTGATGCATTGCTGGTTTTAGTTTTAGGTGTACAACTTCTCTCTCTTTTAGACACACACACAAATACACATCTCTCACAATGTATGTGATATACAACAACATTAATTTTATCAGATTGCACAAACATTTATCCTAAGAAACCAAGTATTTCTACTACTTGCATGAGCTCCCAATAAACAGAAGGTTCCTGCAGATCTACAGTGGCACCTTACCTGAAAAAATTTCACTGCCCAACTTCAGCTCACCCAAAGCTTTCAAAGGATCAGAACATGGAAGCAAATGTTCACACCTTAAGAATTCAATTGGATTTAAAACTTCCAATCTGCCAGATGAAAATCTTATAGCAATGATCCATGCCATCAACAACTGAAATTTTAGGACAAACCTTGTTTTCTTGAAAGCAAAACTTGTTTTCTTATACCCACTTGTGATTGTTTTCCAGATCTACAGGTCTTCCACTTCTGCAGCAGGGCCAAAACACCTTCATTATGCAAAGCATAACCCAATAAAGTGTCCCCACCATGAAGTAAGAGAGAGAACTCTCACCAAACAGCACACATTCTGAAAAACACAGCCCAAATTACACAAATTGAAATTTAATGCAATTCCAGACTGAATGTTCTAAATTGAAAGTGACTTCCACAATTATAACTATTCCATATTTTAAAAGATCAGTTGAGTGAACAAGAGGAAAAAAAAGGCATGGAACGAAATAGAGAGAAACAGAAGAAGGACCTCTGTGTCGTAGTGAGTCACAGATTTGTCGAATTCAGTAATATTTACAGGATGAAAGAATCATTCCTCTTCCTGACCAGAACCATTAAGCTCAGCTGAGAAAATACCTAGCAGGAGAAGTAGTTGTTCAATTAGCAAAAGTTTAAAAAAGAGAAGAATCAGAGTCTCTCATAGAATCAGAAGTTACGGAGGACTGGAGGGGCAAAGTTCAGGTCAATGTCCAAAGGCTGATAATTCAGGATTAAGAACAGAATTTTCTGGTGTTAGATAAGGATGTGACAAATGATAGAGGAGATGGAAGTTCATGCAAGATTGGCCAAGCAAGAGAGAAATTTGAGCTAGAATTATGACGCAGATGTGAGAAATGTGATGTAAGGTCTGTTGAGGAAGATATTTCCAGTAGAGAATTACCAGTAAGTAGCAGTGGAAAGACTCTTTTTGTCTGGATGGCTGGAGGTCTACTTTGACCCTTCCAGACTGCCAGAGAGCCCTCTCTGATCACCCCAAAATTCTCTGCTGCCACTCCCCTGCTCCTGGGGCTGAGCTGCAGGGTCAGCCCTGATGTGGCACCACTGGCCAGCCTGGCTGACTGTACAGCATGGAGCCTCACTGAGGCCTCAAGAAGGAGCTCAGGAGCTGTGTTTAAGCTCCCACACTTGCCCTTGGACCCCACATGAGCAACACTGTTGACCCTGACCTGTGGTCTGACTTCTTGACTTGACCTCAGACCTGCCTCATTGCTATGGATATGTCTAGAGCCATTAGGCTGCATTTGACCCTGGTGACTACCAGTGGATGTGCCCTGCTCTCCTTTCCTCAGCACTGTGGGGCTGGCAGCCCACTGTCCTGCCCATCCTCCTGCCCTACCTTACCCCTCATTCCCAACTTTTCTGCCCTTGCTGTGCCCAGATGCAGGAAGAGAGACTCAACCTGGAGCAGGTTCAGGGTAAGGAGAGGAGCACAAGGAAGACTGACAGGGCCTGCTTTGGTCAGTCTGGCAATAGCACAGCTGAGCTGGAGCACAACCACCTCACTAAATACCTCCAAGGTAAGCAGGTGGAAAAAGGAACAAGCTAAAAAAGCTGCCAGTGTTAGCATGAAAACAAATGTCTTTTGGAAATTAGATACAGATTTCTTACCACCAAAGCAGCCTGCATCTTGGAAGGCCTGCTGATCAGTGCAAAGGGAGCAGGAATTACAACTTTTAGATGGAGCTTGAGCAGCTCCCAGAAGAGATTATATGACAGGGAGAGCAAGCTCTTATTTGTGCAATGGACACAGCAATGCTCAGCACATCCCTGGGGCACTGGGGCTGGCAGCAGACTGGGGAACGGAGGATACCTGAGGAAGACAAACCTTTTCTTCTCACTTATCTTTTCACTACAACCTTTGTGCCTTGTTTTCCCTCTTCCTTCCCTACACTGTATATTCCTGGCATTGTGATCACCATAGCTGGCTAAGGGGAAGGAGATAAAAGCCCCCATATATCTTTTTGGTAAATTCTCCCTTATTTTAAACATTTTTTTTCTTTTCTTTAATATTAGTACTACCATGCTCATTTTAGGTGTGCCTGATTAATTCCTTGGTGTTTTACCTGGTGAATACTGAAGTTAATTACAGCCAGTGTGCTCACTGCAATGGACCCTTTTCTCTGCAGTGTTGTCTCACAGTGAGCTAAAGAGAAAGCCTAAGCCCACATCTGAAATCCTCATTCAAATACTGCATTCAGTCAAGCAGTTTAAAATTGCTTTTAGGGAGGGAGGGAGGAGAGAGGGAGGAGGCTTGGGGTGAGTGTGGTCTTGTGCTTGGTGACTGCCGCAAGCTAAAACAGCATGGAGAAGGAAGGGCCTGTTTTTTGATATTCATAGCAGGGAATTTAATTTAAGGCTGATGTGTTGCTGGTTGGAAATATGTATTAAATACCCAGATGCAAGAGAAATGGGTACAGAAAACAGCAAAATAAATACAGGATATTGGCTCATCTATGCAGAGCGCTGATTTCCTAAACCTGGCACATTGGGAATTCACTGCCTGCCCTGATTTTGTGTGTCACTGATTTGGCTGGGGTCTAAACACAGAGCTTCACAGTTACTGAACCACCGTCCCAGACCCAGCCAAGGCTGAGCACAAAGCAGGCCTGAACAAACCAGCAGGCAGACTAGAAAGGGAAACAATTGTTCTGCTTAGCAGCAGTACTGTTTCTGCTATGCTTAGCATAGGAACAAGTTAATTTGGGAGCACAATCTTCTTAAAAGGAAGCACTCCTCAGCCCAGCATCCCCAGGTTTCACGCAGTGTACTGCCCTTTTTACCATGCATGAGCCATGGATGTTACTCACAATGTATTTTTTTACTACTCAAGTAGTATAAAAGCCTCTAATAAAAATCAGCTCCCTTAGACCTCTGGCTGGCATCTTGTTAAAACCTGACATCATGTTTGCCTGTCATCATTGGCTCATGAAGAAGTTTCTGCTATGATTTAATAAGCAAGAAGGATTTTACTGTTAAGACAAAACAATAAACTGCAATATCAAAACATTCATATAATTTTTCTCCAGTGCCTTTGGTCTAAAATATTTGGCCTTAATTGACTCTCCACAAAGGTGAAGATACATCGTGAGTAAAATACATGCCTAAAAAATATAGAGCAGAGCCTCTAAATGCACATAAGCTGTCCAAATCTCCATCCATATTAACAGAGGTGTAGAGACCATCAGTGTCCAGAAACATGCAGGACAGTTAAACAGCTCAAGAGCTGAGAGCAGAGCAAGGAGGGGGCACCTGAACACACAGCCTGACCATGTTGGGGTCTGCAGTGTCCAGCATGGCCAGAGGAGCCTCAGGGTGAACAAACTCCCTTGGCATAGGGAATACAGGGAATTTTCTGGCCAGCAGCACAGCACAGGCACCCACCCATGTCCTCTCTGTGGGGTGTGTGGGCAGTTCTGTCAGGAATGAAGAGATACAACCTGTCTCTTCCTTGCTGTAGTGACCACCTTCAGACTCTTCCACATTTCCTGGGGGCGGCTAACATAAATTAGAGCAATTTTCAGCCGCCTCTAAGATGTTTGGGGCATCCAACACTGGGCTGCCAGAGATGTAGCCTGCACTTTTCTCTCACTGCTGGCTTAAGCAGTGTTCTCCTCAGCTGCATGAGCTGCTCCGTTGCTACCCATGGAGAGCTATCCCATAGTTGTGAACCACCATACTTTGTTCTCCTACATTTTTTGTGTAACAGCCTGCTAAATGCCACAAAAGGAGGGCAAGTAGCCCCTTGGGCCCCTTGTTTCTCACCTGCCAGGGAGCAGGGGACACTGTGGGGAGCACGGGGCAAGAGGGGGAGAACTCCTTCCCTCCTCTATGCAGCAGCAGAGCTCTAAATTCCACTCTGGCCTCACTCACCAGAGGCAGCAGCTGCACAAGGGCTGATGAGGACCCAGAAGCCCAGCCCCACATTTGGTGTTGTGCAGGCAGTGGGGCAGTGCTGCCCTTGTCAGGGCCATTCCAGAGCAATCAGCTGCCACGGATGGAGCAGAGGCACTGAGCCCTGCTCCAGCATGAGGGCATGAACAAAATGAGTGCTGCATATAGCACCCTCATTCAAATAGCACAGCATTTTAGCACCAGAAATAGTATCTTTCTCTTTCTCTTTTTCTTTTTTTCCAGCGAAACTACTGGCAGAGAAAGATACAACTTAGCATGAAAATAAGTATCAGAATAAGGCCCTAGCTGAATAGTCAGTACTCTGCATAATTCTCTCTTTTCATCCCCTCAGCCAAGATCCTCTCCAAATATTCAGATCAAAATTTGCAAAGTAGCTCCAGCATTTTGGCCATCAAAGAAAAGCTGGAAAATTTAGATTCTGCCTCCATCATATCCCTCTATTTTGAATAAAATCAGCTCCCTGATTTTGCTATCAGGCTAGTTGTGAAGTCTCTGTCCCTTTCTTTCTCTCTCTCTGCCAAAGATCAAAGAACTGCAAGAGATATACTTACTAGTAAAAAAAGAAATATATCATTTTAAGGAATGCATTCAATTCCCCTCACTACTAATATTTTTTACATGCAACATCTTCACCTTCAGCATATAAAAAAGCATGTAAGGGAAAGGACAAGGAGAAAATCACAAGTCAGGATAAACTGTGGAATGATATTCCTGCCACTTAATGGCAAAAGTCTGTTTCAAAGATCCCTGCATGCTTTACACAGAGTCTTCATTTGAATGATGCATTGTTAAACAATAGAGAAGACCAGCAGAGGGAAGTAGTCTAAAATTATAAGTGAAAATTAAAAATTACAAGCAAAAATACAGAACAGGAGACAAATCCAACCACACAATTTTTATTTTAACTCTCTGGGCAGTACAGTAAAAAGGGCCAGCATACACTCCTATCAAAAGCAGTGGGAATAACCCTTAGAGCCATCTTTCTCAAATCATAGATGAATTCAAATGGGAAGAGGCACGCAACAACAAAAGAAATAGTTGTTAATGCATAAAACTACTGTATGACTTCCAATAGCTGGACTCAAGAACCCTGGTTAAATACTGACTTTCTTTCAGAGTCAATCAGATAATAAGACCCCTTTAGAAGCACAGAATAGTTAAATTCATCACCATAATTTAATTGTAGAAGGTTATTAAAGAGCACTTCGACTCCCCTCCTGCTTCGGCGCTGCTTTTGTGTATTAAACTCAGACTAATCAAATTGCAGATTCCAAGAGTACTGTATTAGTCATCCCCATCCCTTTTAATTTGTTTAATGGCCTCCTTTTTTCTCCCCCCCTCTTGTGTGTGTGTTCTGACTGGCTGTGCAGCGCTTAGGCTCACAACATGTAAATAAAGAATGGATAGGGGAACAGTTCGTCGAAAAGAATAAAGCGTGCCTCCATTCTAAAGTTACATTTGATGTCAGCGTAATTCATGGGACGTGTACTGCAAGCAATGGTGCTTATTATTTCTGCTTAGCTGTCTACAGACACAGGAGGAGAGGGAGAGGAAAAAAAAAAGGAAGAAAGGAAAAGAAAAGAAGTCTGAATTTACACTTACTGCTTCAAAAGCCCTTTTGTGCTTTGCAACTTCTCCTGGCTGAAGATGCAGTATTTTGCCAAAAAGTTGACTGCAAGAGCAGACAAAAAAAAAGGATAAAATAGCCCATAAAAGAACTCTTTTCCTCAATTTTCCTTAAGAATTTCTGTGAATTGCCATAAAGAGAATTATTTTTTAGATCATAACAACACTGGCCACAGACACCTCCTCTTCTTGCAGAAATTTCAGTTTATGGTTCGCTTCTTGTGTTTTGGCTGGTTTTGTTGAGGGGTTTATTTTTTGGTTTTGGTGGTTTTTTTCGTCGTCGCCCCCCC
>VYXD01007119.1:1855039-1872937 GCA_013397195.1 Hylia prasina
CCCCTTTTTATTATTTGGAAAGGTCTTTTCACCTGGCCCAGGGCACAAAGACAAAGTTAGCTGTGAATAGGACATGTTTAACATGTATAGAAGCTCCATCCTGATCAGGCAGTAGTCTGGGAGTGTGGTGAGGGCTTGTTGTTATTTATTTTAAATGTTAAAGAAAAGAACCTCTTCAGACTTGAGATCTGCAGAGCAGCATTCTCCTTAAGTTCTCCCGAAGATACCACTAGAAATTAAATTCCTTTGGTGTGTTCCAGTCAGAAGAGACAAGTGCACAAAAAAGTTTTGTCTTTCAGTATTAAGCAGCTATATCACAGAAAAGACACACCTTTTCCTATTTCTCTCTCTTATTGAGATCAAGTAGGATGTATTAAACCATTAAAAAAGACCATATGGGATTCCCTATCCTCAAGTTTTTTCCCTTGTTTCCTGGCCTGTCATGCAAGAAGACAAAGTATGAAGCTGGCCTTGCTTCCTCACACCTAACACAGCATGAAAAACTGCTGGGAGTAGGATGAGAAAATTGGAGGGAAAGTCAGGTCATGCCACAAACATAGGCTGAGCTCATGAGTTCTCTGGATGGTACCAACTACATCACCTCTGCATTCAAATTCCCCCTAATACTTATTAGTTCCTTTCCAACCTCTTTCTCTGTGTCCCTAGACTGCCATTTCTATCACCTCATCACTATGTTCACTGGAAAGAAACCCTATTTCACATCAAGGGAAACCTCCAGGAAATTCAGGACAGGATGGGGGAAAAGTGTTGGGTCTCAGCTCTTCCAATTTCTTGTTCATTTAGAATGAGAACTAGAAAATAGAGATAAAAATTTGCAAAACTGTGCCAGAAAAAAATCTGAATTATCATCATCATCATCATTATCAGTAAAATTATTTTTTTGTAAAGAGAGAAGGAGTGATTCACAATGCTGTGGCAATGTGGTATTCTGGCTGGTATCTAAAAAAGCCTGCAACATAAATCTCTTGTTTCTTTTTTAAAAGAGTACATTTGTCTTCAGGTTGTGTTTTGGGACATGTGCAAGAAAGGATCCTGTTGGGAGGGAATGTTCATTGTTTGTTTATTGCTGTGTCCTAAAGGGTACAAAAGGACAAATAAAGATGCCTGAATTACATTGTTTCTTATCCTGTATATGCCAGATGAACCAAATCTGTGTGATAAAAGCAACAAAAACATCTTGGCTTTCCGTATCAAAGCAGCAGAGATTTCTACTTCAAGCACAAATTGACAAATGCTGGAAGACTGTTGTTATCACATGGTGTTCTTCCTAATCCCAAACTTAACTATGATGCTGAAAGGAATGAGAAAACTAATTTCTGGCCAACTGGTTTTGCGCAGGTCTATCTTATTGTCAGCATCTAAGAAAGATTTAAGTCAAAGATAACCAATGCACTAATGGCACAGACCCCAGAAAATATTTGTACTGCGCTTAGTATTGAGCACTTCCCCAGTTCCTAATACTGTTTTCACCACAAAATTTTTCAGAAGTTGTCTTTTTTTTGTTTGCACACCATCATGGGCTTGGGAGACATAGATGTTCCAGCCCTCTGGGAAGCATCACTTCTGGGAAGATCTGCATTGGCGCCCTCTGGTGATTCTGGAAAAGAGCAAACCATGAAAGAAAACCTGCCATTTCACTTGTAATAAAACCTTGACGTTTCTTCTCACCCAAGTATTTCATAAAGTTGCAATTTCCCTTGCAACTGAGTGATTAACCAAATAGCTCTGTAACAATTTCGGGAAGGGAAAGATGGGGGGTCATGTCTCTCCCAGAAATAGAGGATCAGGAAAAAAACTTTGGTTCTTATTTCAGCAACTTTTAAGGCCAGATTAGGCTCTTAACCATCTACTCTGCTTTCGTGGATCACAAAAAAGATGCCATATATTCCTGTGTTACTGGTCCAATTATTTGTACCTAGCCAAAGCACAGCTTTCAGGAGGACTTTCCTGTGCTGATCTGCAGCTGCCAGAATATGGAGAATCCCATGGGGATGTACAGTACATTTTTGTACATGTAAGCCAAACGTTGGTCTCTAAGCCAACGTTTGGCTTACATGATATTTGAACTTCTTTTAAATCTCAACAAAATCAGTTTTTGCAAGGTTAAAGAACCCTTCATTTAGTATATCGTCCCTGTAAAATCTCTTACATGCTGTAGTAACGATTATGCTCAGAGGAAATTAAATGAAGTATTTCTGTCAGGCATTTCTACCATCTCTTAAAAGATTTTTTTTCAGTGATTCTTCTTGCCCCTAAAAAGACTGATAACTTTTTAAAACATAGTCACCAAAACTATATGGACAGCCTCACCAGCACCACTGATCTCCTCTTACTTATTCTTTTCCTCCAGTATGGCCAAAAGGGCAAACAAAAAGCAGTTTTCCATTCCAATCCTGGGCAATAATTTCGACTTTAGGAAATGGATTTTCTCCAGCCATGTTCCTCATGCATCTGTTTCTCTCTCTTTGTTTATTCTCCCCCTCCCCAGGAAGTTTTAAAATCGTTGATCAATTTTGACCAAGTGAGACAGAGGCGTAGAGGGTTGACAGGAATTAAGTACCTACAAGTTTCATGAAAATAGGCAGCAGAGTAGAGGGAGGGAGGGAGGCCCTATTAATTCCCTCATTGAGGGAAAGACCTCAGCATGAGCTCAACTTTTGTTACAGCCTGGAAATCCACACGAGAGAGAAATCCTGGAAAGCAGCCATCATTAGTAGCACCGCTCATGGAACCACCTGTTTAATTAATTATTCTCTGCTGTAAAGAACCATTTAAAAACAGCTCCATAGCTTTCAATATAAGCTTGCTTGCAGTGCCCCCAGTAGGAGTCACAGAGACTGAGGTCGGGGGGAACTGGGCCCCATGTGCATTGTACCTCTCATAATATATACCCTAAAGGGCTGCTAGAGGTCATTGGGTTCAGGCAGACCCACATCTGGGTCTGCCATATTTTTCCTGCTGTTGCTCAACACTTTACAGCCAGGAACACTCTTCTGCCTTCCCACCATCAGGCTCTGTCTCTCACTGCTCTTACCAGGGAGGGAGCCCAGAGCAACTGCATGCCAAGTCATTCTCAGGCCCTCACTCTGTGCCTACACAGTTTGCACTGTGGAGGAGGAAAGCCTAAGAAAAAACAGCTGCCAAAATCTAAATGAATCCATTTGAGTATGTCTGTTCTGAAACAGCATCATGAACAGGTGAGATTTACTGGATAGAGAGAGCGTGCACCCCTCAGGCTGGGCTAATTAGTCACCCAGTACCAAATGTGAAGTCACAGAAATATAGAAATTCCTGAGTTGAAAGGGAAGACCCACAACTCCTGCTCCTGCACAAGAAAAGCCCAAGTCTTGACTCCAAAGCAGGTAAGAATTCCAGCTTTGCAGAGACACAGTAGCAAGGCAAATAGTTCCTTAGGTACAGGTAGAATAATGTACTTCCACCCAAATGCGGAGAATTAAAAAGGTTGTTTTTATTGAAACCGGAAATAATTCTAAGAAAATATTTCAAAGAGGGTTTCAAAACTAAAATTTAATGCCTTCAAAGAAAAACGAACTGGTACTAGAACACTTTTTAGTCCAATATTTCTAAGATTGTACCTCAAAAAGGCACTTGAGAGAACAAGTTTATTACTAGTGCAAAGAACAGGAAAATTAGTTTGGTTCTTTGTTTCCAAGCTGACCACCACCTGTAGCATTTACTCCGTGCACACAGTTGTGCCTATATATCTGCTTTCTGAACTTCTGCATGCTTTGCAGGATGCACAGGGAACAATCCATGAAAGGAGTCATAAGTTTGCAGAGAAGAGGGCCCAGCAAGGGAGAATGAACAGGGGTAGTGAAGGAAAAGGCCAGGCAAATACAGGAGGGTTCCAGACACACTCAGGGGAACACCCAGATATGGGGAACACTTGCATGGGGATCTTGTGGCCATGCAGAGCTCATGGCCACGTCAGCTTTGGCAGCATGACCCATTCCTGGGGAGGGGAAGGTGGCTTATTTTGCTTTTGTAAACTAAAACTCTTCATACTTGCAGTAAGCTTCTCACATTAAAAGAATATTAAAATTGAAAAGTCAAGTACTTAAAGTCCAGGAAATTATGGAAAATACTACAATATTACATGCTTAAAGACCACATCATGATGCAAGAAGGAGGGTAGAAGTCAAACTATACAGGAAACTTTAGCCTTGTCATTTCAAAACAAGAGAAAAAGTGAGGTAGCCATATCATTAAATCAGTACCAACCTCTATTCCTACCCAGCTCCATAACTTCCATTTAGTTTTTTTATTACATTTTCTGTCTGTTCGTAAAACTATAAGAAGATCTCATAACATTTTATGAACATCAAAAGATTAACCCTCTTAACATTCCCTGAATAACACTTTTTTTCCCATTTTACAGATAGGGATACCAAAAGATGAAGTAACATTTCCAAAGCCAGTGAACACAGAGATAGCAGACACAGAAATCACTGCTCTTCAGCGCTGTGCTTTAACTGGAGACAATGGTCTCCCGTGGGATATCTGTGTCAGAGCTTTGAAGGACATCAAAGTACACCAGGCTGTCAATAGAGATAATGGAATAATTGGCAACTGTGTCCAGGATGCTTTTCCTTTCAGGAAAGCTGGATTAGGATCTTCAGCCAATTAAGTAAAGCTGTTGACTGGGCAATCATAGATGTTTATAGATAGATAGAAAAGAAACTACAAGGGAAAGAATAAACAGGGGCTCAAATAAATTCTAGAAAGACTGTATTACTTACAAGAAGCTAACTAACTTATGTTGGGACTTGACCATTAAAACATCAGGGCTGGGAGCACAAACCTTCAGGCTCCTAGCAATAATTCTGAATTAACACACTTGCTTTTCAGAGCCAACCATTTCATATGAAACCAGGGGTCAGACTAATATTGCTGATATAAACTGAAAAAAAGATATAAAGCCTTTTTCTTAAGCATATGCACAGGCACACACTTCTCTTTCCAAAAACCAGCCATCAATATTGTGTAAATGCAAAGGAATTCCTTTCTTATCTGCATTTGAATGACTTTAAAATTTCATGTTTTTAACCAAAATAAATCCTTTTTATGTACCCTATTGCAAGAAAAATATGACAATACATTCAATCAAAAATGTTTTCTAAATGAGGTTGTCCAATACTTTTACAGGCTTTCAGTGTTTACCATGAACTATGGGCAGAGATAGATTCAACACACCACCACTGGCAGGTTAAAGCACAGAATGCATTCAAAAGTCTGTAAAATTTGTACTCCCATGTTAAACAAGTAAAAGCAAATTGAGGCACACAGCCACACTTTCTTATGAAAGAGGAGACCTCTTTTCTAGGTTAAGGGGGTCCAAAGGGCACCTCATTTTACAAGCATCCCCAACAGGCAGTTCTGTAACTTCCAGGTGTGGAATCCATGAGGCATTGTAAATAACTCACTTTATTCCCACTTAAAAAGAAATACATGTTATAAATTTAAGATTCAGACTTTGATCTGAAACTAGTATCTCCACTCTTCTCCCCCCTTCTTTCTCCACACATACACATAAACCTAGAAATCCTAATATTTTGGATACCTCTCACTAGGTTACACAAATGTTACCTAGTCTTTGCAAATAAGGGTGTGGATGTCATTGTAACAGCAAGGGACAGCCAGTCTGTCATTCCCAAAGCTCTGCCATGAATAGGAAAGGCCAGGAGGGAAAAAATTCAACTGTATATCATCAAACTCAGCCTCCCTGAGCAATAAATATATAAGTGCAATCTCTTCAATAAAGATTGCACAGGTAAGAGAAGATTCTCAGCAAAGTGTGATGAAATTGCAGAAGGTCTGTGTGTACCCCTCCCACACACCCCATAGATGGGCAGGACAATCTATTTCACAGCACCTTGATAAAACTTGCATGTTACCATATTGTGTAGCTCAAACAACGATATCTGTCATGAAGAATGCATTTGTCTCAAGGCCTCATTCTTTTGGACAGTATTAATTTTTTAGTACCAGTTTTTCCTTTGCTAGCCCAGCTGCCAAGGCTGGTCATGCTTTCCTTTTATACTTTGTCTTCACTTCTGCTAAGGTAGAAGTAGACCTGTACCTTTCTACACCCTCCTAAAGATTTTCTGCTGACTTTTGAAAATGTCTGGCTCTATAACATCAGGCAGGCATTCTGATTCATGCTACCCCTGTCTCATGCTTCCCTGGTTAGGCACAAGTTCAAGGATTTACAGAAAGTTATTATGTTTTACCTCATTAGATCTTACCCTTTCAGAGTGTATTAAAGTTCACTAGCATTATAGCTTGATGCCTGTCTTTGCAACTAAGGTTTCTTTCAAGATGCTCTGTCCACAGAGCTGTGGGTCATTAGACACTTTTCAGTTTCATATCATCAAAAATATGTCAGCAGGAAAAGCCTCAGTGATCCTGCTTTATAAAAACAAACAGGCAACCAAACTCACAACAGATACTCTCATCCTTGGCACTGATGTGAAGGTTTTCTAGTGAGTGAGAGAGAGCATGGGGGCTTAATTCTTCACTTGCATGAACTTTTGGGGTCAGCTGGAAAAATCTTGATCAAATCAAACCAATTCCAAGGTAACGCCTGTCTTGTCAGGACAAAATGGAAAGCCTTTTGTTTCTGTGGGACTCAGGCCTTATCAGTTCATTCTGTCACTCATACTTCCTCAGTCCACTTGCAAATCCTCCTGGATTTACTGCAGATGTATGACGCTTGCTGGAAATAATAGTACAAGCAAAGAGGCTAGTCCAGCTATTGACTCCAAGCTCTGGGTAATACCAATGGGAAATTATTCACACAAAAGGTGCGCTGGGGTGACAAATGAAGAGTGTGCTTTGGCCCTTTGGAGATGCTGGGAGCTTGGACAAAGCTAACACACTAATGCCAAACAGCTCGCTTTATCTGATTACATACTGAGCATTTGCCTCCCCTTCCCGATACCAGCACCCTGCCCACCCCTCACACCAGCCTTTCATGCACACAGGTTGCTTTCTTCTATGCAGTCTAGCATGAAATGAAAATCTACAGCAAGAACCTGTCTAAAGAAGCATTATCTTCTTGCTTTTTCCCAATAGACATCTTTAATGTTTAAACGCAGCAAAACTGAATATTCCTCAACAAAACAGGAGGAATGTGAGGAGAGATTCATGCCATGTTTTCTCACATCCACCACCCACACCACTTTTGCCCCCTTTTTAATGTCTGAGTTTCTTCCACCCTATTACTGCATGCCCTTGCTCTTTTTTTTGCCTTTTTCTTCTTTTTCTTTTTTCTTTTTTTTTAAGAGGCTCACAAATATATTTCTAATGGGTGTCCTGCAGAGACTGTATGGAAAAACCGGTTTGGTCCTTGGGTCAGTGTACAAAACAGTACAGTCCACCAACTACCTCCACTACCACTGTTTTGTTCCCAGGAAAGGACTCACAATGAAACCAGCATGGCTTGACTGCTCTGGCTCCTCTGTATGAATCACACAATACTACATTGGGCATGGCAGAAACATCCAGGTGTGCTGTGAAGGACTCTGGAAACTTGTTGACCTTCAGGCTGAGATCCTTAGTCAAACTGTGGATAATTTCAGTACTTTCAGGTATTTCAGGGAATCTTATTAAAAAAAGAAAAACAGTAAACAACTTTTTATATGGGCAAATAGTGATAGGACAAGGGGGAGTTATTTTAAACTAAGAAGAGAGGTTTAGGCTAGATGTTAGGAAGAATTTCTTTACTTGGAAGGGATGAGCCACTGGAACTGGCTGCCCAAGAAGCTGTGGATGTTCCCTCCCTGGAAGTGTTCAAGGCCAGATCAAATGGGGCTCTGACTAACCTCACCTACCAGGCAACCTCCCTGCCTATGGCATGGGGGTGGAACTAGATGNTTGGAAGGCTGTTCACCTGAAGCTAAATTCCCATATTGAAAGACTTTATCAGAAGAAAAACTGTACCAGAAGCAAAAGTTCCTAACAATGGCTTTACTCTACTGATTTTAAGAAGAAGGGGCACAAATCCCAACAACAGCAATAAGGAAAAAGCAGACATGCTCAATAAATAGTCCTTTAGTGCAGTTAGGAAAAACCACCAAATCGCTTTATTGAGCTCTTATTTCATTTACTGATGTAAACAAAATCAGAGGATGATTATGACGCCTTCCACTGCAGTAGCAGCTTATAGAGGTTATTAAGAAGCAAGCACAAAAGTTAGACATCAGCCAACCTGGAAAATTATTTCCAAGAGTTTTAACAGAAACTACAGCAGTTCTTTGGCTCCTCATTTCCCAAACACTGAGGAAGAGCCAGAGCTGGGAGGAAAGCTAATAGTGTGCCACTGTTTAAAAAGGGTAAATGGCACAACCCAGGTAATTATAGACCTGTCAGCTTGACATCAAACCCAGGCAAAACAGTGCAGCAGCTGATAAGGGATTTGATTAATAAAGAATAGAAGGAGGGAAATATAATTAATGCCAGTCAACATGGGTTTATGAAAATAGATCTTGTCAAACTAACTTGATTTGTTTTCTGGATAAGATTACTAGTTTGGTTGATATAGGTAACAGACTTAGAACTTCAGCTGTTATTTCACTTGGTGTCACATGAAACTTTGATTAAGACACTGGAATAACACCAAAGTATCATGCTACCTATTCAGTGGGTTAAAAACTTGCTGACAGGTCTAAAAATGTCATTACAAATGAACAACATTTATTGAGATGTATTTTGGTCCATACTTCTTTAACATCTTTGCTAAAATAATGCAGAAGAAAAACTTGTCTCCAAAGACCAGAGAGGGTCAGTTGATCAAGAGGATGATGTATTATTAAGCAGCTTTGCTGCTGACCCAGAGTAATTAGGATTATTTAGCTAACACGTACTGAACAGACTCAAGCACTATCCCTTAATGTCCTGTCAGTACCCAGACAGCCTGGAAGGCAGGGCTACAACAATGGTGTCTCTTCCTTATTGCATTATTCAACACATCTACGTAGCAAGGATTTCTTCCATCTAAAGCTGCCCAAGTTAGCTAAAACACCTACAACATGGCCAGCTAATTTTGTGCTGTGGAGCACCCACATTGCTCCACAGCACGTGCAGTTTTCCATGGACACTGTCCTGTTTTTGTTAGCCTCTTTGCTGAGATTTTCAGGAGTCCATGGCCTGAGTTGTCTCCTGTTCCCCAAAGGAGGCCTATGACTTTTTCTCTGTACAGATGAGGTAGAATATCGACAGATGACATTACAAATTTGTCAAGGCCTTGCAAAATCAGAACCTGCATGAGCACCTTGTTACCTAGCTGGTCCAACAGGGACAGAGGCCTGGAACAGTCTGAGGCACATTAAGGGTCTTTTATGTGGATAATAGTTGATGTCGTGGCATGCTCACAGAGGCTCAGAAATGAGCAGTGCCCACATAGCCTTAATGTGACATTGATGTCAGTGTCACAGAAAAACTATCCAAGACCCTCTCCACAGCCCATTTAAGAGAGGACCAGAGGAAAGCCATGCCATGCCCAGCAGAGCAATTCTCATAACTGCATAATTGTAAGAGTCTGTCTTTGTGACACTGAGTGATGATTACATAAGATGCTCTGACAAGAAAAGGAGCATCAGGTTACCCTCTCAGCATGAAGTGAGGAAGCTGCTCCAAGGGCCTTCCTTTAGTGATTTTTTTTTTCCACTAAGGCAAGGATTAGGACATTTGCGACTTTCACAATTCCCATAAAGACAATGATGAACAAGTGACATCTCAGAGGACAACCTGGAATTTGCCAAACTGAATTGCTTTCAGTTCTATGTAAGCTAGCTCAGGACACCATAGAAGTAAAGATGCATTCTGTTGTAAATTCTCTTTGGCACTCCATATGCCTCATGGTAGAAACAGATTAATAAGCAATTGCTAAATTTCTGATTTGAACTTCATGCACAAAAAAAAAAAAAAAAAAAAAAGAAAGTAAGTTTTCTGGTTTATTTTAGGATTCTGTTAGGTACAGTTCTATTTTAGACTTAATGCAAAAATTTCTTTTTATCAACACTTTTGCACTGAACAAAACCTCAGCCTTTGTTATATTTTTATGGGGTCTGTTGTTCTTTCAGAGGTATTTTAATGCATATTGTTGTTTCTGTTTTAGTGAGTGTTGCTCATTTTGTCAGAAGCAGATGGTGTTTACTGAATTTTATTTGTTCTAAAAATAAGCAACATTCAACTGTTCACTGTGGAGGTGTGAAAGAGGAAAGGCCTGATGCATAAGCACAGCTTCTCCCTCTTACTTCCCCTTGTTTTTCTTCTGGTGAAAGGAACTGCCAGGGTCTCCTTACAAGGCTCTAAAACTGAGGAGTTTGTGCTGTCACTCTACTAGAGAGGGCACACAGCTCCAACCAGTGTTGCTGCCAGAGCAAAGGAGTAGCTAACAGCTCCTGGGGTGCCAGCTCAGAGGGCTTTGTAACAGCTTCTTTGCAGCACACCAAAGGGGGAAAACACTTTTTACTAGCTGGTGTTAGCAGTCAGCCTAAATGAGGACACATCAGGTTCCATCCCTGGCCAGTAGAGAGGAGCAGGCTTTTTTGGGGTAGCACAAGTAGAATGTCTCTGCTGAATAAAGAGACCACCTGTGAAGACGCACTTCCAACTTAAAGTTCCATGGGCCAATGAGTTCTCCACTCTGATGACCTCCCACCATGTGTACTTGGGCGGGAACAGCAGTGCAGAGGCTGCTCAAAGTCCCAAGGGATGGATGCTTCTGTGCATCCTCAGATTGCATACAAGAACACAGAGCAACCACTGTTTTTCTGGACTGGGCTCTCCCAGAAGGAGGGACATGTGTCAGGGGTGAGAGGATAGATATATTCTGACTCTCATCTAGACTCTTCGAATAGCACACAGGAGTCACAAGGAAACAGTTCTAGAGTCAGCACTATAAAAATTATCTGTAAAAACTTGAGCAGCAATAGAACTTTGCCAGGATCCCAGACACTAGCTCCACACCTGAGGTTTACTCTGCAGGGTCAGGCACAGAGGTCCAGGAGTACCAGCTTAATGGGGCTTGGAGCTGCACTGTGCTATCCACACACACCTGAAAACACCATCATCAAGCCCTCCCTTTGTGTTTGCACCTCTGCTGTGGGCTCCACCTCATTAATCCTCTTCCTGACCTGAATGAGTCAAGGCCAGTTGCTTTGCTTTGATTAGACAGTTAAAAAGTGTCAGTTTTGCCAAATTATCTGGCAGCACATCCTAACATCCTTTGCTTGATAAAGCTTCTTAATAACTCCTGAGGCCAGCTGCTTGCCAGTCGACGAGGCTGAGAAAGGGATCTAGGAACACCAGCAATTAAGCATTGTCAGACAGGAGAACCTGTGGCATTCCAGAATATCTTTTCTGAATAAAATATTAAAAAAGATAACCACTGCAGGGTGCCCTATTATGTTTTTAAAACACTCCAAGTTTGATTAGTGTTTATCCAAAAAAAGCTAATTATACTTGCCGCTTAAGGTATATTGCTCAATAAATAAACAGAAATAGGAACTTAGTGACTGCTATGCTTTCTTTAAAATGCTCTCTTGAAGGCTCATTATGCTAAACACAAAAGAGAAGGGAATTTCTTGCAATGCACTTATTAAAGGCACATTTTCTACAGAAATGATTACAGCATGATTGCACAATAGCATATAATTTGTTTTGTTGGCATTTTCAGTGGAAATCGTGCCGACAGCAAGTGTGGATGGGAAAAGTGGCTGCAGGGCCACCACTTGTGTTGTGAGGAGCCGTCAGCAGTGATTCAGGAGGAGGATGCCCCAGCCCAGAAGAGGAGCACTGGCACAATGAGCATGGCTGACAAAGCCACGAGAAACCCCATGGCTCATTTGTGCACACACATCTATCCCTGTGGTAATGGAAAAGTTCAAATTCCTGCTGGCACCTCAGAAGATTTACACGTCACTGTTATGATCACTAACAGCACAGTATCCTGTGGTAGGACCCCCAGGTCTATAAATGGAATCCAGACCAGGCATGTCTACGTACTTGTATTTTTTGTCAAGGCAAGCAGAACGGTGCAACGTGGAGTTATGTGATGCTAATGTCCTCATGCTCTCTTAAGGCCACAAAAAACAGTGTAGAGCAAGCCTGATACAGGACGAGAGAAAATGTGGCTCAGATGATAATCAGATTGTATGACATAAAACTGGCAAGTACAAAACTGACCCATTTCAAACGGATCATGACTTTGCATCACAGCCATGTTAATTCTGCACAGCAGGATGAGGCCTGAAGTCAGTGACACCTTGTCATCCACCCACCACCTTAGGAGAGAGTTTTCAGAGAAGCAACAGGGAACACATCTCAAGGGGGTTTGAGTTGTGGGTTTTTTTCTTGTAGAGATGCAACCAAACAAATGGAGCAGCTACCAGAAGAGGTAAACATAAGAATGATAAACCTGAGATTGACCCCTGAAATACTTATTGACTCTAAACAGCAAACTGTTGGATGTGAGTTTGTCCCCACTTCAGTTAAACATCTACAAAACACAGATGCAATTTTCCCTGCAAGGCAGCAAAACAGTTTAAGAGCCACCCAAGCCTTGGCATACACAGCAAGGAAAAGGGGCTGCTGAGGTCAGGAACTGCTCTGGGCAGGCTGTGTTTTTCATGCTTGGCCATGGTCAGACTGCAGGTCACTGGGTAGATTGAAACACAACTTTGTCAAACTGTTCCTAGGAACTGTATATTAGTTTGCACTGCCTTTGAAACTCAGCTTTTATCCTGAAAGGGCAGGAAGTGGGGATTAAGTCCATTAGATGTTGTTTGAACAACTTTCTTTTCACTCAGTGTTGTGACTCTGCAGCTTGCCAGCACATTTCAGCCTCTTTCCAGGAACTGGCACTTCAAGATGAAGCATGGCTGTCTGAAGACCTGGCATCTGTGCTGACTTTCACAGGTACCACTGGAAGAATCGGAGAAGAAAACCCAGTAGCAGAGGAGAAAGAAACATCCCTGGCATCACCTTGTGCAAGTGGAACATGGAAGACCAGGGTTTCAATGAAGCCCTCTGCTGTTTGTGGGATTCAGGTGCAAAATACATTATTCAGCTGGAAAACGTGACAACCTAATCATCCTGAAGGGTGCTATTATTGTCTGCTTAATATGCTTTACAGTCCTAATGAACAGGAAAGGCTGCCTGACAAGTGTAGGATGATGTATCTAATGGCTCCATGCTACCGTGATGGATCCATAAAAGGAATCTAATTTCACAGTTTGGGGAAAATACAGACCATACAGTCAGCTCTATGTAATCACAGATTTCAGCAACCTGGACAAATAGTTCCAGTTTAGGATATTCTGATTAATGTTTTGCTTTACTTGTTTCTACCTAATTTAAATTTGGGACCTAATTCCAGAATCTGTGAAGACTTGCACATACAGAATGCAAATCATGTTTGCTAGTGACAGGGCAAAATCAGCAAAAACGTTTTCAGTTCTATTCAGATGAAATACTGCATTTGAAAATTCCTTGGCTCAGGATTATACAGCAAAGCAGCTTAAATTGCACATGCAAAAAAATTATAACTCTCATGCATGTTACTGGTGCAAAATCTGAATTTCTTCTGGGCAATTGCATATGCCAATCTAATTATTTTATAGACACAAATAGATTCAGTTGTGTAAAAGAAAGCTTGCTCAAGTTTTGAGTGTATCATTTAGTTTTGAAAATAGACCCCCTGTCTCTTCTGCTATCATGAAAGATATCACTTTACAGAGGACAATCTTCAGAAGTGTATTTGGGATGATTAAGGGTTATTTGATAATCACAAACACATCTGAAGTATGGCAACAGAATAGGAAATTTTGCAGGCAGTAGCTTGATTCTAGTGGTGCAGCTACCTTCCTCTCCTGTAACCTGAGATATCAAATACAAGCTTAAAATTAAAGCTCACTATCTTGGAAGCTGGAGATGGTCTGAGCCTTCCTGACTTATGAATTAATATGAATCGTAGAAAATAGAATACGCTGAGTTGGAAGGGACCCATCAGGATCATTGAGTCCAACTCCTGGCCCTACACAGGACAATGAAAAATTTATGCTTCTTCTTCCTCCCCACATTGGGGGTTTTTGCAATCTAGGTTGCCAAGCCTACAAAAGTCCACACAAGTCTCATGAAGGCCTTCTGTAGAGTTCAGAAGCTTTACCTGCAACAAAAAACTATCCTTCTCTTCATGTGAGTCTTAACTGGTTCTTCTACCACTAGGTAACAAAAGGTAAATCATATATAAAGATACAGAATTATTTTAAATCAGGAAAAAAAATGTTAGAGACTAGGGATGGATATCTTTTGGCCCTTCCCTGGTTAGCAGTTAAAAAAATCAAGATGTTGATAGTTCAAAGTGCTGAGTGTTCATACTTTTCTTGTCAAGTACAGAAGTTGCCTACCTCACATTCCCAGCATTGAGACTACTCTCATTTCAGTTGTCTCCCCAGAAATTTTGCACAATTATCTTGATATGTGTTATTGGAATAATGAATGTGCATGTCCTGTTCATAAAAGTCTAGAAGAGTCCTCTTAGAAGCTAAACTGGCTACGAGGAAAAAAACCCCATCAGACAAATCTGTCTAGAATTCAGCCTTGTCTCATTAGAAGTTGTATTTATCCAATTAGTTTCATTTAGCAGTTTAAATTGTCCATTAGGAAGTCTTCAGCTTGGTGACCATTATTGGGTGGGGATGAAGGACCTCTGAAACCCCCTGGGCACCATACATGCAAAAGAGTCAGCCCAATATAGTTGCTCTTTTTGGAAAACCAAAGATTTTCTTCAGGAGGAGTTAAAAAACTGAGCCAAACAATGAAGGTTGTTGGTTGGTTTGCTAGGAGCTCAAAGCAAATACATCAGTACAAGGGACAAGATGATATTTTCTCTTCTAACTGCAGCCCAGCGCAATGGTTGTAACAGTGTGGGAATCATAGGCTTTGCTGAATGATTTTAAGAAGTTAAGCACAGAATGACACTGGACATCTAATCCTTCTAATCCAAAATTTATGCAATTATTTATTTCAGTGGGTGATTCCTGTGAATAAAGTGAGCAGGATTTGGCTCTGGTTATGGATAAGTGAAGAGGACACGAAAGCATAAAATGGCAGCTTAGAATGACAGAGGAGCTCCTAACCCTGGGGAGCCCATTTAAGCCAGCCAGCACGGTTCAGACAAAGCACTAAGATGGGACACGGTCCCTTTCTGAAAAGAAAGAAAGGAAATTGCCCCTAAAAGAAAAATCCATAATCAGGATGACCATCAATAGAGGAGATTCCCTGTTGGTGAGGTACCTTCTTTCGACTGAGAAAATTCCCCACATTTGTTGATTCTGATCCAGCTGGCCTGACTTGGATTTGTAACCACCAGATGCATTGCAAACAACTATGGATATTCTAAAGAAAACCAAATAAAGGCTTTTTTTAGACCAATAAGTAGCATTCTTGCAGATGGATGCAGAAGACAATCAGTCACAAAATGGATAAAATTGCTGTTCCCCTTCCAAAATATTTAAGACGCCTGCATCAAGCTGCCTTTGGTTTGTATACATATCAGATTATAGAAGATCTGCCTCTTTATAATTTTTCTTAAAAAGGATGGCAGCCTTAGTTCAATAGAGTTAGTGAGACAATCCTTTAAGCTGTGTCAAAATGCCAGTTATCCTAAGATGCCACCCAGATTTGAATAATTTAGAAATAGACAAAACCACAGAAAGGAGGAATCGTCCTTTGACTACTTCTGCTTTTGACACGGCTGCCTCCCTCTCCTTTTTACCAAAGCATCTTCGTCTCTCTATCAGTCATGACAAGTGCCAATCAAACCCTCTCTTTCTAAGGTTCTGGGGGGAAAGTGAAACATGAAACATTTTCTAACAATCAGTGACCAAAAGTCCACCATCAGTGTGTGGTCTGGGGGAAGCCAGCCTTTTCCTTTTTCACTTCTAATCTCTGACCCACTATTTACCACTTCTTTTTTTATATACTTTAATCTCTTTGTTGCTCCAAAGGATCCTAAACAAATTGTAGGTCAGTGTGGATTAGGCTGCTTTGTTACCAATGATTAGTACATTTACTTTTGCTTTAACATCTTCAGCAATAGCTGAATGTCAAAAAGATCCAGCAAGAGTTTGTTTAATCACAACAAAAACTATACCCACATAGTCTTACAATTGCATTGTCAGTCTCAGCATAAAAAACTGTGATACAATAGGAGACAGTGACCATGGGCTTGCATTGTTAGCACGTGTTTTCAGAGGTACTATTCCAGTAATTCAGTATTACTACAACCAGATTCACAGTAACCTTCATCAGATCAGGATAAAAAATAAGCTTCACATATTTGCCTAAGAGTCAGAATTCTTCTCCCATTTGCACAGTAGTTGCACTGGATTCAGAAACAGTTCATGCAGCTTGACAATTGTGGAAGTGTATTCAGTAGAAAAGTTATATAAAGTTGGTCAACAATAACACAAATACGTGCATCAGAATTAAAGAGGGGAATTATTGCACACTAGGCTAGTTTCAAAAGGATGTACAAGGATCATATCTTTTAAAGCAACTAGATTCAGGTAAGCTTTCTTAAACCAGCATTGCATCTGCCCAGCTTGTGTGCAATGGAGTGTGTATTGCTGTGATTTACATGTAGCAGGCCATAAAGAAATAAAAATGGGCAGAAGAGGAGAGGAATTTTGTTTGAGCTCCCTTGATGCTGAAATTACACCTATATTACTAATCACCTTATACATTAGCAAGGCCAGGGTCAGAAAGTTTTTGCATGATGCCCAGAGCAAGTAAGATCATCTTTTTATCCTGTTGCCCCACCTTATCTTTCCACATCAAGTTCAGGGATTTTGTCATCAATTTCAAAGTGGCATTACCAATCTTGACAATGTTTTTCTTTTAACTGACATTGTTTCTCAGTCTCCAAGCACCACCAGAAATACCAGACCTGGCCCCTTTGTTCATGCTGCTGACAACTACTACCATTTTCTTCTCACATTTATATGATGTAGGAAGTGACAGTCCCAATCGGAATTATCAAATCATTACCTTCCTCCGCACCAAAATGCTCCTGCCTTCTATCACCATGCAAATATCATTCTTCTCATTCAATTATCTATGGGAAATTTCCCAGAAAAGTATTTCTAGTACAAGAATTTGTTGGAAGTATCTGATACAACTGTCAGTTTAGTAAGGTTTCCAGTTGCTTTTAATTTCAGAACTTTAGTTGTTTTAGATTTTTCACCAATAGTGATAATGTGGTGATATGAAGGTTCATAGGTCAGCAGTTATTCCTATGTTTCTTTTTACTGACAGTAAAATAAAGCTCATGCCCAGGGAACCTTTAGAAATATTTGAGTGATTCGGAAATTGTAAAAATACACACAAATACACAGAGCCATGTCCAGTATCTTATAAGAGTCATCCAAATTATAGCATTTATAAAGTATACTCTCTGTGTAAATATATCACTACACTAAAGGCCAGAAAAAAATTGACACAAATGTGTGGAATATTGGAGAAAAGGAAAATGCAATCATTGGATTATAAATCATTCAAGAGCTGTAAGGTCCCCAAATCGAGCAATCAAACCTTCAAAAACAAGTGCTGTTTGAGAGCAGCCTTGTAATGGTTTCATGTTCACCAATTTCTGGTTTGCTTTCCTGACCAATGCACCAATTAATGTGAGGGGTTTAGTGTTTGCAATTTTATATATGACTAGGAGAACTGAAAAAGCAAACCAGACTTACCTTAAAATTACAAAAGATAATTTATTTACACACATTAAGAAGAAAATAAGAGAAGAAAAAAATAACTAAATAAACAACAAATGAAACTTTCAGACCATCC
>VYXD01007119.1:1873012-1898289 GCA_013397195.1 Hylia prasina
ACATCCCCCCAGCCCCAGTTGGTGACATGGGGCTTCTCCTCCCCTCCCTTGCTGCTCATTGTTATTGGGCCCGAGCACGGCCACTTGGTGCTATCTGCTGCCTCACCCAGAGAGAAAGAGGAAGGCTGCTTCACCTTCTCAGCTTTTTTATAGGGGTATTTAACCAAAAGTCACATCCTGTTTTCTCAGTGGTCAAACTACATGCCAATAGCCAAGAACTGGCTTCTGACAGGTGTTCAACTTTTCTAAAGAGATTTTAAGGTCCTGGCAGGGTGATATTCCATGTTTTCCTTCAACTAAAAACTAAACCGTGTTAACCCATAACAAGCCTTCATTCAGCAACCTGTGAGATGTGTAATAAAGATAAACTGAGAGATCAGATGAATAAAACCTAACAGCAAGCATGAGCAGAGATCAGATAAGAAAACGGACTAGAACCCAGGGATAAATCAGAGTTTATCAAGAGAATCAGAACTGTTTGTTATAAGATATTCAGGCTGGTGCACTTTAACAGGAATGTAAACACAATATATAAAAGTTAAGAAGGCCTTAAGGAAACAATCCTCAGCTTACCTGTAGCATCCTGAGTCCCAGGCAATTGTGCACTAAAATGACTGTCTCAGTTCTCCAGTAGGGATTCAGTCCCGTGAAAACCTGTCAAGAAATGTTACAATAAATGAGACTGAACAAGGACCAAGATATTTTTATAGTTTTCTAAATATTAACAAGTTTATCAACAAAAGCACCCAAGCCCTTATTTTAGCATAATAGTCTTTATTTTCCTATTATTCCAGTCAAAGATATGTGAAGAAATATTTGACAATGACAGCATTAGAAGAGTTCAAGATCAGTGGAATAACTGGGTTTTCCTTTAAAACCATGTTTTACATCTAAAAGGTCTTTTAAGAGGCCCATTTTTAATATACATATATATATATCTGAGAAAGGAAAATGAAACCATATTAAAAAACCCTATAATCTGAATGCTTTGTCAGTTTTGGGACATTGCAAGAGTTTCACCAATGAAGTGATGGACACAGTGCAATTTTAGCTTGGACTAAGGCCACAAAAACTTTGCCACCCTCTGCCCAGTGAGTCACGGTGAGGCAGACCCAAGAGCAAGGACCAAGTGCATGTTGTGTGAGTGGCTCCAGGGCCACTTCTCTGCCCAGCCACTGCAAAGGGCTTTGCAAGCCATTTGAAGCCAGTTTGCCAGCAGTTACAATATAGACTACTTCCTTAGCACAATGGAAAGCTAATTTTAGAAGCTATTCCTGCAGATTGCCATCACCTGCCATAAGTTTGTGTGAGTCACTGTTGCTTTATTCCCACTGATGGGAGCCAATCTGCCTCTCTCTCCTGCAAAGCCCTCAAATATAAGCTATGGGACACAACAGTCTGGCTGTGAGGGCGTAGTTGGATAAACAAATCACAAGTTACATCATAAATTTGGGTTCAGACCTGAAACAAGCATATGAGGGTGTCCCTCACCCTGAAACACCCCCCTTGCAGGCTGCATCATTTCAGTGACCTCACTTCCATTACTTCTCTTCTCCCAGTTTGGTCAGCTTTTGTAATGTATTTTGCCCTGATGCTGTAAGAGGAAACAAAAATATAACATTTTGGGGTCTTGGCTCCTACACAAAATCCTTTATACTTCAAAGTTTTGAGACTGAGAGAAAGGGTCTTTACCTCCCCATATTAAAATACATTGATAGCTATGATTATTTGATGACTTTGAAAAGTCTAAAGAAATATTAAATTACACATAGATAAAGAGCAGCAAGTACCATAATTTGCAAAGTAGGCTGTACCTTTAAGTCACTTTATGCAGGTAAAAATGCAGGGAAATGAAAATCCTATACTTTTGAATGTGAGAACTCACAAGTGATCTCAGGGAAAAAATTCTAATTGGTGTGTTTTTCTGCTGCTGGGGCATTTTAAAACAGTTCATGTTCAGTTTGCGGCTGACTGTTTGGTCTTCAGACAGGCAAAGCTTCCCAAAGAATCACAAAGAAAGTATAAAGACATTATCTGTAAAGACTGAGATAACCCAAGTGGTGTGTTTGCTGGAAGTGCAAGTGCATCCCCTTGCTCCATGGCAAACCAGAAGAAAAAGAGCTAATTTAATAATCTTAGGTGAGGCTTTAAGCCTGTTTTGAGGCTAAGACCTTCAAGAGGTCTGAAGAGCATCATCTCCTCTATATGAGGTCTCTGAACTCCCTATACATAAGGGGGTTTTTTAAAGTTCTTAAAACAAGTATCTACATAAGTAACACTGGTTTAGCTGCAAAACATTTACAGATCAGACTTTACTGAGTCACTGTCTATAGTAATTAACTTTTTGAGACTATTTTCTGCCAAATATAGCTCATAAATTATGGTGGTTAGCTTGGCCTAATTATAGAAAGGGTACAGACTTTCATAAATAAAATACCATTGATGTCTTCACTCTAATTGTTGTGTAACTCTAGCCTCACATGTCCAGGAGTAGCTGTACTAAAACACTGTAAATCAGTTTAGCAGTTCTATTCACACATTGACAGAATCTGTGACAAACAGGATCTCATTTCCTACCTAGACAACCCCTGCTAAGCAGTCAGTTTTGAACAGAGTGATTTGAACAGGGTCACATACAGAAATATATGATACCATAAAGAGGAAACTGTTATTCTGCCCCCATCCCCACAATAATATATTATTCTTTAATAATATATTAACAATATATTATTCTTTAGCTACATAGCTAAATGTTCTTTTTGTGGTCTAACTCACTGTAAAACCTCAAGAAACAAAAGGAAAACATTAGACAGTTAACAAAGATAATTTGAAGACTTTTAAACAGAGGAGTTTAAAATGTAGTTCAGTGTAGTGACATGAAAAAAGTTCAATGCTGGGCAACACTGCAAGAGCAGGTGAAGACTGAAGACTGATTCTGACAATACCACTGATACTTGGTTACTAAATTTTGTTTTCAGTGCCATTCTAGAGATGTGAGCTACAGACACAGGGTTGCTACTTTCCTTTGCTTCCTTTTCTGTATTGCCTGTCAAAGCAGCATTGGTCTAGTTCACTCTAGAGCCTGGCGCTGGCTGGGGACTGAAGCAAAGCTGGGTGGTACTGGATGACCTCAGCTCTGCTGCAGGCAGGTGGACAACAACACAGCTCTGTGTGCTTCAGTGTAGCAGGAAATACCAGAGATAGGAAATGTACATACAAGATATTCACTTGACTAAGGCGTAAGTGTTCAAGAGCAGCAGAAGAGATGCAAAATTATTTGACTGGTGGGGCTCTACACGATTTTCAGTCTCTTTCACTACAGTTGAGGGGTAGGAACTGCTTCACCACATTAATAGAAACCCCAAGACTCCACATGAGTGGAAAGTTTTTATGGGGCTGAGGAGAAGGTGATCCGATCCTCACAGAATCCCCACGAATCCTGCACAGAGCCATCATGCAGCAGAACTGTCCCTGCTTCCCTTATTCTTTCACAATGTCAATTACTCCTGGTCCCAAACCTGCTCTATTTGTGGGTGCTCCTGCATCATAACCAAGAGAACAAGCCTTCAAATAGTGCTTTTTTTGGCTATATACATCCTTAATAGTGAATTCAGGGCACGTAATTATTTGCCTGTCATGTCACAGCTGCTTACCTTATGTCTGATTTTTTGAAATCTAAACATCTAATTTTACATATTCAAATATCTCCTCAAAGAGGGAAAATTACATACTTCCATTAACTATTTAATATTAAAATGAACTTCAAATTTATAATAACTCAATATTATGTAGAATAGTATACAGTACTTGCTGAAGGGAGTATGTCCAGTGTTAAAATATTTTGAAGAGCTCACAGACAGACTTCCAGGATGACAAGATATTTTTTTTTTCTTTTTTTTTTTGGCTTTGTAGAGAAAAAAGTGCAGTCCAATTTCTGTCTTTTCACATATAATTGCAAAATTCATCTCTTCTTCCGTATGCAGTTAACATGTATGTAATTAACTGTATACCTGATTCTGCTTCCTACTTACCCAGTAAATGGGATGGTCAGTAGCAACCTTGAAACAAAGCAGATTCTGATATTTTTATTACCAACCAGTCATTTCAATCCATTTTGGGAACAGAGAAAGCATTTTTGAGGGCACTCAGTGATTTTATTCCAGAAGACTGCAAATAAAAACATAATGAGAAGTAATTTTCCTTTAGAAGCATGCTAAATATTGCAGTTATCTCCTGGTACTGAAGAATACTCAAGGCTGTGTTAGACACAGTCCCAGCCTAATGTAGAAACCAAGACCTTTCACACTGATTTGAGTATTATAAATCAGACACACTGCGCCCATTATCACGCCTCTTAGTGGTTATATAAGGCTGTGCTATGGAGACACTGCATTTCACATAAGGACACTCAACTCAAGATTTAGTTGCACAAAGTGCTGAGTGCCCTGGCTGTGAACTGGGACTGCCTACACTGGGAATGATCCATGAGCCAGCAGTCTGTGCATGCTGAAACACTCAGCACAGGAGGGCCAGGCTGTGAGGACACTTCAGGACTCTGCTTCAGGAGTGCCCAACTCAGGGGATGGTCATCAAGCAGACCAGCCATACTCAAAGGCAGAAAGGAAGGAGGAGGGCTTCAAAACTGCAGCTGGCTTATGCCCACACAGTGCCAGTGAGTGCCAGAAGAGAATGCATTGGCACTCCTGGGTGTCAGCCTTGTACTTACAGCCATGTATGAGCAGAAGAACCAAGCTGCAATGTTTCTTCTTCACTTCTTCCCACAAATCCTAAGCAAAATGATTGATTATACAGGTTCTGCTGCAATGTCTGTGCCTCACAAGTGTGTTAGGTATCAGACTGCTTCAGTGAGAACAGAAGTACTAACCCTAATACAGTGTTAATATAAATCCTCTGGGAGCTCTGATTTCGGAAACCAAGCTGAACATAACTACCTTTCGTTACCATGAGTAGGAAAATCTTTTACTGTTTTATAGCCATGATACACACAATTTGCTGTGCCATCTTTTCCCCCCTTTCTCTTTATAGCTCATAAAAGTCCAATAATGCAGAAGTATAAATGTATTTTCAAGTACTTACTAAACCCACCCTTATTTCCAGAGAACCATCAGAGCCCTAGTTCACAGTCACATTGCCCCAGGGGCAGTCATTCCCTTCAGTGTCAAGTATATGCCAAAGTACTGTTATTAGTAGTTACTTGCTTTATGCAATATGTGAGGTCTCCAGGCACGGATGAGACCTCACTGCAGCGGGACATGTATACCTATGGAGAACATAACCTGGAGCTTGTTCTGCTTATGTTTAACTCCACGTTAACTATGCTCAGATAGTATGTATAGCACACAACATTGGGAATTCAGGGAATGTCTTTTTCTACATTTGCTTAATTAATTTCGGTTTGGTGCCAATTGTTTTTCTTGAATCTTTATCTTGATATCTTTAAAATAGCTTGCAATTAAGAAATTAACTAGAATAAACCCTTTTACCAGCTGAAACTTTTAGCATTAAAGGGAATGTGACTTATCTGGAGAGGTGTATTTTGACCACCAGAGAACTCCTGAATTTTTTCTATTCCTAAAGAAATGCACTTAACAGTTGCTGGTCTCATTTAAAATTACTCAAATAATAATCTGCAGTCAGCAGTATATTTGATAAGTTTCACATGCATTTTACCTGGACTTCTGTGGGCAGAATGGGAAAGTACATAACCCATAAATTATTCAAATATAATCACAAATGCTTTCATCACACATTTTCACATTTCAAAATTGTTCATATGTTGATATTACAGTTGAATATCTGTTTTTTGATTTGCATGATTACTTCAGATATTAGTGAAACAAAGCCAGTTTAACTTTATTGTATGTTCATTTTTATGACTCATTTAATTTGTATATCATTTGCCGAAAAGCATAAATGCCAGATAACAGACTACTGAAGACAAAGGAAAAACTGCTGATGTGCATTGTTTCTGGATGAGACCAAACCTGCATATTGCACGTTCCTCCTGAAATTCCATCAGTGAGAAACAGAAAAAATATCACTACACTGTTCTTAACCAAATAAAGCAGCCAAAATCTGCAACTTCTGTATCTCAACACGTAGTGGAATCACTCTTTTAAGGGACTGCCTCAGCTTTAAAAACTGATTCATAAGCCTGCTCAGGATAGGAAGGCAGCACCCTCTCAGATATTTCTGGAAAAGGAGCAAGTAGCTGTTCACAGAGTCCTGATGAAACATGTTGCTCTCATGTCACTGATATGGACATGAACGACTAATTCACAGGTCCTCCTCTTTAATGATAACAGGTCATTTGGCATGTTCCATGAAGCTCTGCTGATTTAGAGGTTCAGGTCCTATTTATGGTCTAACCCAGTTTCTTCTTGTTCCAGACACTCAGTACCTTCCAGGCTGATGGGGATAGTTGACACTACCTGCAATGTCTCACAGGGTTTTCTCTTGGACTACATTTGGACCTTTGTTTGCAAGTTAGCACAGACCTAAATCCGAGTATTTTCCCTTTCCAGCGAGTAAAGGTTGTCAGTCCCTTGACATCTGCCCAAACACACATATTTCTCCTGCCCTTGGGTTAGTGCTGCTCATACTACTGGGAGAGAAGCTTTGCTGGGATCTTAGGAGGAGACCACACCATTTTTCCTCTTTCCCTTGCAAGCATAAAGTCCTTTATAAGAATATCTTGGCTTTACCCAATACTTAGAATCATAGAACATCCTGAGTTTAAGGGACCAACAAGGATCTTTGAGTCCAACTCCTGGCCTTGACCCAGACACTCATGGAACAGACCTTTGGCAGGCATTTTCCAATTGAATGTTCTGTGGTTGGCATCATTCATAATACAGACCCAAGTTAAATATGTAAGTTTCCTACTGCAAATCTATTGTAAATCTCCTACTACAAATTACAAACCACTTTATGCACTCCTGATGAAAGATGAATGTTCCATACACGCTGAAATGAGTGGTTGCTGGGAGCCTGAGGAACTAAACCCCTTAAGTTCTTTGATTTCTGATAAAATACTGGTTCAGTAAATATTCATCAAAATTATAGATCCAGCCCATAAAGTAAATGAAGCAACAGAATGTCTTCTGCTGCAGAGGAAGATCAGTAGGATAGGAACAAAGAAATTCTCATGCATTTTTTTTAATTTATTATGGATCTTTAACATTTTTAAACGTTATGAAGATACACAGCACAAAGCTTTTGTCTTCCTTAGGCTTTAATTCTGGGGGGTGGGATGCTTTCTAAAAACAATGCAAAATATAACAATGAATTCTCTGCATTCTCCCACTTTCACTCAAAGTCTGTAATATTTTTCTAAACTTTCACATTGATCTGGAATTACTTAAGGAAGGATGCTTACCTTAAGCACATTTACCACCGTGAGTGGACACACCTGTGGTTCTGGCCACTTGACAGCTGCTGCTTTGAAGCTCTAGCTACTGCCCACCAATGCAATGAAAGCTGCAGATCTGCAGGGTGAAACAGATTGGCAGGAGTCAAGTCCTTAGGAAGTTTTGAAGGCCTGGCAGCTCTTTTCCTTTTGGACTACAGGAAATTCTTCTCACCATCTGTGTTAGTCTGGTCCAGCTCAAAGCACCAAGGAAAAGATTGGATGCTGTTACAGTGGAAAGCTTTTACAGTGGAAATGGGCAGCCATAACTTCCTAATAGTAGTTTGACTACCTGGTACTGGTTCTCTGGGTTTGCATGTTCTCCTCTGGAAAATGGCATTCAGGTTGTTTCTTCTCCTCTGGCCACGCAGTCTCACCTTATTTCCCACAAATTGCTGAAGCACAGATTGGGCTAGCATTGACTTAAACCAGGGTGAGCTTTCCTCACACAAACTCAAGTGTAAAAACTGCATTTTATGTTTAAAAAACTCTATCCCAAAAGAAAGACCCTACCTAACTCATCTTATTGGGTCTTTCCTTTCTCCTCAGATAAATAAAAACTTCCCACCCTACAATTGCTTAAATACTTGAGTTACTTTTTCCAGGTTTGGATAAATATGGGGGGAAAAAGCCCAACAAAATATTTTTTCAAGAGCTAATTGGTAGGTTCTATTTCAGTCTTTCAGACTCAGTGCATTGCACAGATTGCCTCTGCTTATAGTCTATGCAGGCCCACAGGTCATGTGCAACTTCACTGAAAAACAGGAGCGCTCTAGGGGCTCCAAGGCTCCAAGGCTGTTTCCGTCATCATCACACTCTTCCCAGAGGCTCTGACCTTGGTGACAATTATGTGTAGGAGCCAAACACAACACAAATATCTGCAGTGACAGCAGGCAGGGAACACTGTCACTTGCAGTCAAAAAGTTCACACAACTACAGCTCAGGTGTCAGGACAATTGTTGGAAGATCTCTGCCTATAACCCCTCCAGAGGTTGTTCTGATCCCATCTCATCCCATCTTTTTGGTGTTAGTAATCCTGCTGCACATAACACACTCTCTTATTTAGTTCCCCTTTTTAATTATGGCAGTTAAGGTTTACCCCTGAATTAAATGTAGTCAAGAAAGCTTCCCACCATTGTGAAAAAGAACCCCTCCATATTTTGTATCTTTAATGTGGTTAATTTGCAGGGTCCTTTAAGAGCAGCTGCCAGTTTCATGTGTCAAACCACTGCCACACAAAAGAGAATGTGGCAGCGAGCTGTGGGTTTTGCTGACACAGCACACTGTTTCAATTGAAAACAAGAAATAGAAGAAGCAGTTTGAGAAACCTGATGCTAGCTGTTACCTTTAGAAGTCAAAACTTAACAAAATAAAGGTGAGCATACTTATCACCTTTATTTTTTTAATGAAATATTGTTAGATGTTGCTGGAGATACAGGTGATCAGCAAGTCCTCCTGAGGAAACATCTGTTACAAAGAAGAGAGGGAGATGGAGAAGGTGCCATTTTTCTATCAGTATAGTAAACACCTAATGCACCGTAAACAGAGCAAGTCATGCGGTAAAACATGAAGAAGCTCTTTTTTAATCATCTGAATAGAAATTTAATATCTTTGCATTTGCTAAGTAAGGCAACTTGCCCAAGCAACCAGATACACAGAGCCTTATGCATTTATTCTGCCTTTGTGGCTGCTGAACAAAGCTTCTAAGTCACAAGTATTAAGGTTGGTATTTACTAAGCAGTTGCACACGAGGACTCATTAGGAATATTAGGGTATCCAAACACCTAGGGAAACTTGAGAAATCAAATAGCCATATATACAGTATGACACAAAAAACATCCATGCACATTCCCAGTATTTTTTTTCTCCTTGATTCTGAGGTCCAACAGCCAGAATCAACTCCCCAGACCAGTCCCCAGCTGTGGAGTGCTGAGCAAGAGTAGCACAGTCCTAAGTCACTCTGTGAGAAGCAGAGTACTCTGATTTGTGGGGGATGATGGGCTACAGAAAGCCTTTGCTACCAAACCTGCCCATAGTTACTGAGCTGCACCGGTGCTATGGCAAGAACAGGAGACTGTTCAACAATCCCAACCATTACAACCCAGAAAACATTTGAAATTTGGTGGTTCTGTCTAAGTATTAAATTAGTGTTGTCTGCCAGCTTCCAGGAGTCCACAGTACTTGGCCCCGGCTCTTTATAAAGCATTATTTCAGAAGTTAAGAACACTGTTATTGTGATCAGCATGCTTTGGTTTTCTCCTTTTCTTCTCTCTTGGGGGGAAGAGTGGCCTCTATCAAACATCAAGGTCACATAAACGTACCAAAATTCTAGCCTGAAAGAATGAAAACCAATTTGCTAAACAGAATGGAGTAGCAATAAAAAGGCTTGTATTCAACATACCAGCAGAACTCTATTGCTGCAACAGCAAGACAGCCCTCCACCAGCTTTTTGGCACTGCTGATTGCACTGCTGCAAGGACTACAACAGGAAAACATCTTCCAAGAAGCCTGCCTAATATAGAGGCACCCTCTCACAACCCTAGGGATAAAGGCAGAACTAGATGTGTGGATCTTCAGGGGGTAGCAAATATTTCTATTGCTCAGCACTCTACGACAAATTAAAAACCCATTTATGTGACAGCTATAGAATTAGTTTTGCAGACAACTAGAAAACCTTCCTTGTGGGCAGAAAATAAAACAGGACCTCATCTGAAGACCAGACTATGAAAAAAAAGGAAATTACTAATCAGAGTCAATATGAAGAATTCTTTCAGAGACAGAGATCCGATTTAGCCTCCTGATCAAGCAGCTCTTGCAGATAGCATTTCAGTAGGCAAATGTGATGTTCTGTGCTAGAATCCTTCACAAGAGCTTTAAATAAGCAGCTTTGCTTAAAGTACTTTGTTGTCATCATTGCAGTTCTTCTCTGTTGCCACATTCAAAAATTTTATGTCTGACTGCAACAGCTCTGAGAAGAAAGAGAGAGATGGGCCATTTCTTAGTCCCAGGAAATGTCCTGGCATAGAGATTCCTAAATTCAAGTTCCTGTTCTGAAATGGGTACTCAGAAGAAGCATTTTATCTTTTAATGGTTTGAGCAGCCCTGCATGGTACATCTTCACTGTTCAATGTACTTCTATAGGGTACCTTTTCACCTGCACCACTTGGATATACACATATCATCATACTCTTTCAACTTTTCTTTAATTGCTCCATTTTCACTCAGTGTTTCTACTACGTCTTTGTTTTTCAAACTAAATTGAGAGCTCTCAAGAAAAAATTACCTTTAGTAACAGATCCTAACAGAGTGGGTTGTTGATATGGATTCCTAACAATCATAGATAATAAAGTATTCCTTAATGGAATGTAAGCTGACTTTATTAATCACAATGCTACCATATGCAGCTGCATTGTCCTAATATTTTAAATGCTCTGGGCCAAATACAAGGAGCTCACTGGTGCCTGTGTGTGTCTTTGATAACTACCCGTACAGACAATGCAGAAGGAAGGGCTACATTTAACTCTTTTACAAATGGGAAGTGAGGCTCAGAGAAGCCAGAAGACAGTCCCAGGAGATCAGTGGCACTGCAGAGAACTAGTTTCCACACTTCAGACTAATTAATGCTTTAGGCAAAAGACCCCCTTTCCATGCCAGCAGAAACATGACATCCTACATTCTAGCAGTTATGCATTTTGTTTCCAGGGATGCCAAAGTCCTGTTAAAACACATGACCTTTCCTTTCATACTTGTGAATGAGATTTTATTTATCCTTTTTTATTAATAGTTCCTGCCATTCTCTTCACATTCTGATTCATAGATAAAGCTTTCCCTTGATACCTTCTTTTTTTGTGCTTTAAGGCCATTTTCTATTCTCCAGAAAGTTTCTGTACATACACACACGTATATTTATATATGTGGGTGCAAATACATATATTAATATGCATACTCGTGTATATATGACAGATGTATGTATCATATGGAGCAAATGCAAATGAACATATAGTTTTGATTCATCACCCACTTTGTTTGCCAATAGAGAATTACTGAAACATAGTTTCATGACTTGAAAGAAGAGATCACGATAGTGCTATTTCTGCCCTTCCAAGGAGAGTGCAGGTGTTTCAAAGCATTTATGAAATTGCATGATTGACTCATATAGAAATCTATTGACAATAAGTTGAACCTTTGCAGCTAGGCTGTAAAAGATTTGATTATAGTAACAATAGTCGCCATCATGAATGTCATAAATCTTAAGAGAAAGGACACATATGTCACATATAATGCATGAAAAAGTTGTCCTTTTATCATGGATAACTTACCATTGTGTAGATACTCTGCTGATCAGCTACTGCATTATTTGAATAAGTATCTGATGTCTTGTTTTCTTTCAAGGAGGCAGGTGCAGGATGAAGCAGGGAAGCCTGCCAAGATAGATGATAAATTGCCACTTGGTGCCGGGGACCAGCGCTTAACATTAATGCAATCCTGCCAGGAATTAAGCAGGAGAGTAATAAGAAACTAGGAAGAAAATAACTTCTCATCCCCATTAAACAGATCAGCTCTATTTTCTTTCTTGATTATAGTTTCTGGTACATCTAAAACAAAACATTGCCATTGTCTCATTACAAACAAAACATAACAGAATTGGAAAACATCCTGTGATTGACAGGCCATACAACTATATAATAATGATACCAGTTGCTTTTCTTCTGGGAGAGTAATCCTGAAGCGAAAAAGTTCAAATAAAATTATAAAGAAAAATAATTGCAAAGAAGGCCTAGACTTTGAAACTCCTACCCGCTTTGGCAAGTGTTACTCCCTGGCTGAACTGTCTCATTCAGTTAGTGCATCATGGTGTAATCAGAAGTGACAGAGGGTCCAGAATGTCCCAAGTTTCCTTGTCTATTGTTTATCCCTTATTGCACTGAATTTGGACTACTATGAGATAAATTTAAAAAGAATTTCATGTGATTAGTTATGTGAGAAACAAAAAGATGCCTTGTAGCAAAATTGAAATTGGGTACCTAAAGGTCAGTAAAATATTGCACAAAATACAGACTGTGAGAGAAGCTTTTCATTAATGCTGACCAAAAATAAAATGTTTCATAAAAAATGGGTTCTTAGACCCATTAGACTTTGCACTTTCTTAAACCAGCAAATAAAAGCAAAAGAAATATGTGTTGTATTTCTCCTTTGTATGTACAATAGAATATGTGGGGAAAATATATTTCTGTGTCCTGAAAACTTTGACTTCTGAGGCAGCTAAGGGCAAGTTACAGTCAAAGAGAGGCAGTGATGTTGTGCTGGCATTTGGCTTCCCAGGAACAAAATTCTGGTAGGAACAGGGGTGTTCCTTGCATGTTGAAGTAACCCTTCTCTTTTGGTGTGTTCTTTTCTAGGTAGCCAGGTCATAGATATTCTGAAAGATAATGGAAGGCTTGGCCTTGGAAAGATGCCTGGTTTATTTGGGCTGGGCAGTGGTGCATACCACAGGATCAGGCATATACATATGACCAGAGACCCTTTTCAGATAGTAAAATAGGATTAAACACACTGTAAACATGCTATGCTGCATTGTCACCCATGATTTGGGAACAAAACTAGTCCTGGTCATATAGAGCCAGCCCAAGAATAAACCCTGTTCAAACCAGGTGTTTTAAAAATAATCTGTGTTTTGCCAGCTATGGAAAATACAGGTCTTGGATTCTCTTCCTCCCTTGCATAAAATTAAAAAATAAATATAGATATTACTTGGAGACATCTAACCCCAACTTTATCCAAGTCATAGGTGCTAGAGAAACCCACATCAGCATTTTACTGAAATGCTGACACATAAAAATTAACCAAGATTTTTTTCAACATTCATACATCAGAAAAATTAAAACTAAATTGAACAACAGATGATCCATGTCATTCCTCTTTCTGCACCACAATAATTTACAGTAATTTTTACATTTTGAAATTGGGCCATAAGTCAAATATTTCATCATCAGGAATCTTCATTTTGATATAGGAAACCTACCTTAAAGCTATCAAGACGAAAACCATTTAAGAAACATTTTTTTTAAAGCTTGCACAAGATCTATATTCTCATCTGTATTATGTCCAGAAAAGTGTATGACATTCAGAACAGAGGCTGAAAAGCTGTGCACTATTTAATCTCATCTGCATTTCCTCTAGGAATATGCATCATTCCAGCCAAGCAATGCTGTGACAGAGAAAGATAGCTCACCACTTAGGTGTTCATTTTCCAAGTTGTACATCTCTCTGAAACAATTCATTAGCCAATGTAGATTACGTCTCAGTTTTACTTGTTGCACATGCAGTGTGTCTGTGTCTCATCTATTTTACCAAAGTAGATTTCCTCTTTGCAGACATGACTATGTCATGATTAGTTCCTTTTCTCCCAGAGAGTACATAATAGGAAATCAAAGACAGCAAAAACTCTCAAATTACATCTCAAGACAATATGATACAATTTAGAGAAGGGAGAGAGTAAGGCTGTAGCAAATCTGAGGGAAACTGTGTCTGTGCCCGAGATTAATGTAATTAACTGGTCCTGGGAACTGTGATGGTATCACAAAAGAGCTCACCCGTCACCATAGGAGAAGCACAAATGCTAAGTTAATAACCAGATTGCTTTCTCATTTACATTCAAACACCTTCATGATACCACGACTGTACACACAACCAAGGAAAACACTGGTTCTTGAGAACACAACCTGCAGATTGGTACTTCAATGCTTCTGGAGGAAGGAGTTCCCAGGCTGAGAATTTCCAGTTTATGAGCCTTGCCAATAGGTTCATGATATCTAGAATGAATACAGATATGTATTCCTACATAACATTAATGATTTTGCAGATTCTGCCCCTGAGGTGTTACTCTTGACCAGAGGGACTATATAAGGGAACAAATAACAGGGTGCCGTTCAGGAGTGGCTTTATAAGAGCTTCACTAAAAGGAAGACACCTCTGAGCTCAGTGAAAACATTCTTGGCCTCTGTAGATTGGCACAGTTCACACAGGTGACTTCCCTGACAGATAGTTGGATTTAGCATATTTACAGGCAAATATTTTATTTGCTGTCCAGTTGAAGATTCAATTTACTTCAAAGTAACATCACATTCATGTGTCTTCCTACCACTGATGTTCAACAGTAGATTGCAGGTAGTAGGTTCAATAATATTTTGCCTCTTGTATCCTGCAAGATCTTTGGAAATTTTTCTTTCTTCCTAAATAATTTTAATTATAATTTTGTAGTATATCTTTTCCTATTTCTGGTGCTCCAGTAGAGAAATTTGAAGCTATCCATTCATGTATCCATTGCTGCATACATAACCAATACTCAAAACTCAGTTCATAAAGGGAAAATAGTGCTATTACTTATGCTGACATTTTCTGAAGGGCTAAAATGATTTGCTGGGGTTTTTTGTGGGTAGTTAAGAGAATTCCTAAGAAGTATCCCTTCTGTTCTGACTTTCTAAGAGAGGAAGAAAGAAAAAATGCCACAATATTAAATTACAACAAACCAGGTGTTAAAGCATAAATATAAAACATAGCACCCAGATTTTCCATTGCCTTTTTGTATGTGTATCCCTCTTTTTTGCAGTAATTGCAATACTCCTCTAAAATGCCCTTTGCAACACCGTACTAAAATGCCTTCTGTGATCCTTTTCTCTACAGTCAACGTCTGCAAATGAATTTCAGTTGAAGTCTGAAATGCTTTTATACTGCTGTATTACAATAGATAATAATAACCCAACCTGCCAACACCTCATTTCCATTGTAACCAAATAAACCCTACATATATACATAAGAACCAGAGATTTAGTGTTATTTCACTCTAATCTTCCCCAAGGGTATCTATAAATAAGAACCTCAGCCTCCTTTGCCTTCAGGGCCAAGCATAACCATCATGTTCCAAGATCACATGACCCGAACCAGCATTCATTGAAATGAATTACATTATTAATATGTCTTAGATCAATAATAAAAACTTGACTCCTTCAATTTACCTATCAGTTACCCTACTAATAGTAGTGGTCACCCTCAAGACCTCAAGAGTTCAAACAGGCAGATGAAAGCCAAACCAAGCAATTGGTTTCAATTCTCAGTCAAGCAAGAAGACCAAAAAATCCTGAATTATCAATCCATACATAAACTTAACTCAGTGGAAAGAGAAAGCAGCAGCTCCTTGTGTATTGGTTTTCATATTCAAGTCTGGGAAACCTGAAAAGAAAAACATAAATTAAAAATGATGAGCAGCACCTATCATGCATCTAACTTAAAATACATTATGTTGATATTTCCCATGGAAGTAGAATAAAAAAATTTTATTGCAGAGATCTATACAATGATGAACCTTGTTTTGACATCATCAAATATTTTGTGGTGATATTTCATACTTCCTTTTTTTGCTTACCTTGTATCATAAAATAAATTACAAAATAAAGATAAGAAAACATGGAACAAAGCAATTTGAACTTGAAAAAAAAAATCACTTCAGAATTTTTGTTAAAAATTGTGATAAACTCAGTATGATTTTGGGAAACATACTGTTTTTCTAAAACCAATATTTTGTAAAAGGAAAATACATCAAAGCAGGAAACATTCAGCCCAAATCAAAAGAGCAAAGTCATTCAGAAATATTTTAGAAACCATCTAAATCCTACATAAAATATTTCAGTAGGAATCAAAGAAACTTTCAGTAACCTCTGTGCATCATCTCTTTCAATTCATCTTTAAATTCCTACATGACAGAAATCCCCCATAAATTAAAAACCTCAATGGTTAAACCTCATCATTGTGGTGGGGTGGGCTGTAATGGAAGAGAACAGAACAGAACAGAACAGAATAGAACAGAACAGAACAAAACAGAATAGAATAGAATAGATTATTTTCAGCTGAAAGGGACCTACAACTATAATCAACAGCCGGACTCACTAGTAAGTTCTTTCCCATCCCACAAGCCTGAAATGGTTCCTGAACACTAAACAGGGGAAAAGTGCTATTTCTCACATTCTGTCAACTCTAAGGAAGCTGCATCAATCTATTGTGATTTTGCCAGACAAAACAATTGCTGCAACAAAAGCAAGCCTAACATGGCCTTCTTGCTGACCGTGTGATCCAAATTTTAGCAAATTGGTGGAAAGATTCAGCATTGATGTTAAGTGTCTTTTCAGCAGTGGATTCCTCACGGATTATTCCACAGTCAACACTTCCAGGATAATGGAAAATGCTATCAGGTGTCAGGTGTGTGTTTTAGTGAGGACTTGGGAGTCCAGTTGATTACCTGGAGAGCAGCCACAGTCTTTCTCAGTGGTGGGAACACATGGCTTGGCCTTAGCCAGCCTTGGGGTGAGTGTCTTGCTCATATCTCACTCGCTCACAGGATTAACGTGGGAATTAGCACAGTCAGCTCCCATATGAGCAGCATTATGTTATCCAATTTGCATAGACTCCCCATGCTTGCAACGTGATACCAACCCTGACAGTAGGAGCCTATGTGTTTGGAGAGGAAGGTACAGCGCTCTATCTCCAGTGACAACCATGACGTCTGTATGGCAACGGCAAGCAGAACACTTGACAACCATGAAGTTTGTATAGCCTGTGAATTGTTACAGTGGACATATTTTGAGACATCAGCAGCCTGTGAGAACTCTGCATGTTTTCCTACTAGACCTGATCAAAAGAGCAACCACCTTCATTTTGTTTATGAGAACCCTATAGAAATTTCAGATACTCATCAAGTCATAAATACCCATCTCACTGATGGGCATAACAAGGACTCTGCCATGCTTACACTAGACTCCTGTGAAAAAGGCATGGGTTCCCCTTCAATCTATTCAGCTATGCTGTGTCCTCAAACAGTGAAAGGGAAACCATAAAACTGAATGTGATGCACATCATCCCAAGAAATTCAAGCTCTGTGAGTCCCCTGGCAGAATTCTCCCAGCTTCAGAAATCCTCTTCTTTGCAAAAGAGCCTGAAGCAATTTAACATGGGATCTGCATGGGTTCGTCCTGGAACAATGTCAGATCTCCTGAGATCAGAACTTCCCATGACACACTGTAATTAGAGTTGGTGTCAGTAAATAGGCCTCTTGTTAAGACCATCCAACAAGCTTCATGAGAACCTGTTCTTAGCTGCCTACAGAAAACTACAATGGATAATTACAAAAATCAGTTTCGAAATTTTTGGTGTTCTGAATATATTCTCTACTATTTTGAGATAAGGTGTTTCAACCAGTTATTAGTCTGCTAACTAAGTCTAGAACCAGAAACTATGGTAACAGGTAAACACAGAACAGAAATGGCAAAAGTATTTTGTTTTGGCTGATGTTTTCAGCTGAGAACAGCTAATAAAACAGATTTTGTACCTTGTTCATATGACTGACTTACAAAAGTAAAAGTTGTAATGTAAACAGGAATTACTTGAAGAAAAGGTAACTGCAGAGATTGAAAATTCCAGTGATCCCAAAGAAGCACTTTTACAGTCAAGTATAACACTTACTAACACCCTTCTATGGCAGTAGACTGAATTTCAAACAATGTTTTAGCCATCTGTTTAAGATCCATGATCTCAAATGCTTAAGTACTGCTGTAGAAGCCTTTAGTAGAGGCATCTACTAGTAAAGAGACAAATATGGCTATTTACTGTTTGGCCTATCATAAGAACCATTCAAAATCTTCCCATAAATGTTATCATTTAGGAGTAATTATATTTTTTTTCAATTCAAGATTACCCACTATATACCATAACACATACGACTTTAAAATTGCCTTGTAGGCTAAAATGCTACATTGAGATACTGTCACTCTGACTGTGAAAAACACAGTTTGATGGGTTCCTGCCATTTTCAGAAATCAGGCCACCAGGTCAGCCAACTAAGGCTTACAGAGATTTAGCTGCTAGTCCCTGATGTTAAAAAAAAATTGGTATAAGTATTTTAAACACATATTCCATGAGCTTTTAAACTGCGTTCTCAGATAGTCTGCAAGGATTCATAAAGTGCACTATCCAAGTCACCTCTCCCTGTTACAGTAAATTATGTTGTCCATTCCTCTGTTTGATTGACAGCATTTAAATCTCTCTTCCCCACCGAGTTTGTGCCATGTAAAGCAACTGCAACAGAAGATCTTGTTTTCAATTTTTCAGGGTCAGATTGTCTTTCAGTAACACGGATGTCATTTATGACACAATGAATGAGAGTCATACCCAGGCCACCAAAAGAAGGAATGTTAACTCCGAAAATAAAAAGAAAACATTAAAGGTTATAGTAAAAAACTCTGTTTAAGTCAAAAACAGGCAGGAAGGCAGCAGGCAGAAGCAGGGTCTGATGCAGAAAGATAGCATCAGGCACAAATCCCAATATGTTCTTTGCATGACCAGTTTACTAGTGCTGCTATTTACAACACTATAATTCACAGCAGGACTAAAAACCCCCAGAGCTGACACCTCAAAAATGTTGGCTATAAACATAGACTGTAATCTGCATATTCCAAATAAATTAATCTACCTGCTTGAGAAATATTTTCTGCAGTAAGAGTATTAAGAAACAAATAAAACATCCTTACTAGAAGCAAGACAAAATGTAAGTATTAAAACTTCAGCATGGAGTTCTTTTCCTCTCACACCTGTTTTGATTATGTGATAGGACTACAGTTTGTTTTCACCTAGGCCAGTGCTCAGATGAACAAATCAAAATATTTCCTGCTCTGAAGTAAGAGCTCTGAAACCATGTTTTTCACCCAAGCATAGTTCATTGCAGTCAGAGATGAGATTTTAACATTTAACATGAGGTTGTGCTTTTGTGTGTCTTTGACAGCTCTTTCTCAATTACCATTATAATTTCCTGAGTTTTAAGTGTCAGTTATCATGATCAAAAGTTTGGAGAGAGAGGTTTAAGTCATGGTCACTCTGCTTTTCCATCTGAGTCAGTTACATATATGCAAAGAGCCATTAAAAAAGTTAGAGAGGAAAAGAGAAAAGGAGGATGGAAGGCTTCACCACACTAAATGAAAAGCAAACAATATGCATATCAGCATCCTAAGGAGATGTACCACTCTGCTGGGAAAAACCAAGGCAAAAGAATTATCTGACACAACAGTTCAAAGCATATTGCACCTGTCAAAACGTCTGTCATCTTCTATAGAAATGCACCATTCTAAAAGAAAAAAGGGAAACTCTAGCAAAGTCACTCAGAAACAACAGACCACTTTGTCTCCTTCCTTCCAGCCAACTCCTCCATCTGAAAGCCATTTAACTCAATGCTAAAGATTGCCTGGAAGGACCAGACAATAGGAAGGTCTCTTTCATTGTCAAGGACAGTTACACTTTGAAGATGATGCTCAAAAGGGGTTAAAATGGGTCAACAAGCAATTGTTGGTCTATCCAAGGAAATGTGAACAGAACATTGTTAAAGTCACACACAAAAAAAAATCTAAAAGAGCACATCTTTAAGCTGGGGAAGCATGGGGGGGCACACAAAAAATGCTGATGTAATGTCATAGTAAAATGGAGATTAAAAAACCCTATCAGTACAAATGCTAAAACTGAATTTCAGTAGATATGTCAGTCCTTAGCAATATACATCCAAAGCACAGTAAAGGCAAGAGATATACAAATTGACTAACAAAGGAAAAACCAGCAACTCTGACAGAATTAGATGTCACTTTTCCATAACTTTTCATTTGTCTGCTTCCAATTCTCACAACATGCCTTTGGGAATCACTCTGTGTTGTACAGCTAGATGTAAAGGGTACATCTTAGGTACTGTAAGGGACTTTCTCAATTGTATATAATAGCCATTTTAAAGGAAAAAAGGTGGAAAATATTTTTGCTCTCATGCAGATTACCTAAATCAATACTTATGCAGCTTCCTGAAACCTCTTTGAGTGTGCACGTTCTCTTCATGCTTACATGAAACACAGAAGTTGCCATTCTATAAAAGCTTCTAGACATAATTTACACAAACCTAATTCCTAAGGTAAATCTTCCATGAAATAAAGGATTCATCTAAAGCCATTTATTTATTCAAATACAATTCTCATTTTTATTATTAGTCTAATTTCTCTGTTAATCAAATTTTGGTTTTGATTCTTAAATGCAGCATTGCATAGGAATATAGTCACCAAGTCTGAAAATGCCTCAGTTCATCAGAGCTAGCCATGAAGCATATTCATTTGCATCTGCATTTGTAGCAAAGGGCCATTCCATTATGAGCAGCTTCAGACAGGAAAAATGCCTGAATGTTCCGTTCTGTTGAAGGTAGAGACATAACCTCCAACAATTCCACAGTAGGCAAGGAGTCAGCTCTGTTTTCGCAAACTTGGACCTCTGAACTAGGTCAATGACTACAGAATCACAGACTAGCAGGAGTCCAAAGAGACCCACAAGGATCATTGCGTCCAGCCCTGCACAGAACCAGAATTCCCACCATGTGCCTGAAAGCATTGTCCGAGGGTTCCTTGAACTCTCTCAGGCTTGGTGCTGTACCCACTTCTCTGGAGAACCTGTTCCAGTGCCCAGGCACCCACTGGGTGAAGAACCTTTTCCTAATATCCAAACCTCCCCTGACACAATTTCAGGGAGTCCCCTCAGGTCCTGCTACTGGTACCAGAGAGAAAAGATCTGTATCTGTCCCTCCTCTTCTCCTCATGAGGAAGCTGCAGACTGCAATGAGGTTTCCCCTCAGTCTGCTCTTCTCCAGGATGAACAGACCAAGTACACTCAGACACTCTTCATATGATTTCCCCTCTAGACACCTCACCATCTCCATAGCCCCACTTTGGACACTCTATAAGATCTTTAGATCTCCATTATATTGTGGCACCAAAACTGCCCCCAGCACTGGAGGTGAGGCTGCCCCAGTGCAGAGCAGAGGAGGACAATCCCCTCCCTTGCCTGGCTGGTGATGCTGTGCTTGATGTACTCCAGGACCATTTCTTCAAGACTGAGAAATAATGGACATAATACTACTTACCATTTTTATCCCTCCCATTAAAAAAGCAATTTCAATCACCTATAACTTCTATAACATTGTTGTTTTTTTTTTTCCCCTTGTAAAGCCAGATATTCACAAAATGCTAATGGAAGCTCAATATTTTCAAGAGTTTGCAAAGTCATTTTTTGGTATAAAACTGATTTCAGCTGTCTTTTTGTCAAAGAATTTCATCTCAAATAACATTGGAAACTTGTCTTGTAAGAAGTCCTGGTCAGTTTATAGAGATATGATGAAATCGCTTTTTTATCTGCTTGTTTTCTATACTTCAAGTCCATATACTGACTTCCAAGAGAAAAAACTAAATTCTCAAAAAAATATTGATGTCTCAGTGTTCAACCAGCACCAGACCTTTCTATTAATATAAGTTGAGTTGAAAGCCCCATAGACTTATCCTTGATACTTCACGCCCTTTGCCTCTGAATTTCAAACTTTCTTTTTCAGGAGCCTTTTATAGCATCATGGAAATGATTACCCAGTACTTACCCAGTAAATATAATGGAAGCCACAGTAGTGTTATCAGTGTCTCTTTCAAAATTAACTACTTTAAAGATTTTTAGACTTGCTGCAAAAGCTGTCTGGAACCAGACCACTCAAAACAGTGATGAAAATGATCATTTCACGACCAGTGGCACATGCTGTGCAATTTAGTCATATATGGCTAAACCAGCTTCATGAGAAATGCCTGACAGGGGTCACAGTACAAAACTCCCCTTACCAGCAGTGTGGGGCAACTCATGTTATGTCATTATTCTGGTTTTTGTCCTCCATCCTGCATTTCCTCTCATATTCTTCCACTATCCTCCACACCACTGTGCTCACCACTCACTCCATTTTCTTCAGGTGGCATCTCCCCCTACACAGTTCATGAATCACAGAAGATCATGTCCCAGAAAATAAGGGAATCATTGTCCCCTTCATGGGTTTTGATGCTAGGGGTGAGAGCAGGCTGCTGCACCAGAGGCAAAAGAGAAGGAAAGCAATGTTTGAGATCATGAAATGGGGATGCCACACACACAGTTGTCTTCTCAGGATATGTGAAATATCTGTGTGCTCAGGGTCAGTGACAGCTCAAGAGAATGAAATGCTAAACTCTTAACAGAGCCACAGTACACATGGGAAAATCCTACTTGCATAATCTAAGTCTGAAACTAAACTCATGTTCTGTTTAAAGTTCCAGCTACAAATACAGACAAAATCTTTTTTCCCTTTTTCTACTTACTATCATGATCACATACATTTTTCTCACGGAAAAAAAGCCCCTCAATATCCTCCCCATATCTATTTCTATTGGAGGACATTGGCAAATAATGCCTCCTGAAATTTTCCAAAATGCTTTATCCTATCATTGACAACTGGCAAAAGAAAAAGTCAGCTTTAATATTAGCTTGGCTAAGTGGGGCGAATGAAAAAAAATTTGTGGTGATGAATGTGGATAGACATCATTAATAGCACCATAAATTGAAAAAACTGAAAATTCAGTATCAAGTACAAAGGCTTTTCATGACAAATGTGGGTTTGAGTTTATGGTTTTTTCTAATTAGAATATAATTAGGATTTATATTTCCCTGTGATGGATAGCACTCTGTAGATAACACAAAATTGCTGGGTCAATTTTTCTGCTGATGTGTCTCTGTGAAAGGCAGCTGACAAGCAGCAAATTTGTCTTTTTTTTTTCAACTTGGCTACAATCATGTGTTTATCATGTGTGTCTGTACAGTGTTAAGGCAGACATATCCTCCCATACTGACCATTCTCCTGTACTCATGTATGAACATGTGACCAAGGACAAACTTTAATTATAGATCATTATGCTTCTTTATAGAAAGACCAATCCTTAGATCAGGGGAAGGAGAAAATCATGTGTAATGTTAGAAAAGCAGTTATAGTCCATGAATAATAACTAGCTGTGGATCAGAAGGAACGGTTCACAAAAAATACAGGTGTAAGTTTTCTGAAACAAACTTAAAATTTTTGAAGGCAGTAAATATATTCAAAAATCCAAAGTCTTTTAATTAATGACTGAAGAGCAAAAGTGCTAAGTCCACCCGATAATGTAATTGCAATGAGTCATTTAGCCAACTAGTGCATTTCAGATACGCTTCTGAAGATGAGAAATAAACACCAAAATCCCCTTTGGATAGTTTTTTCAGTGTTTTCATAAGATATGAGGGGCTTTCCTCACTAAAAAAGCCTATTTCATCTGATCTCAAGAGTGTATACCTGACTGCCATAATGCAATTATATTCTGTCACTAGAACAAATACAACTTTGTTCTCCTTTCATGTGTCACGATTAATTGGACTAGATTAATTAATTTTTCAGGATTTTTTAGGATTTTTTTGTTTGTTTCTGTCTACCAAAGAGAAAAAGGAATCACACACAGTCTCCTTCTTGTCTTTCCAAATAATTCCCCCAAAGCTAGGTCCAAAAGGCAGCAGGGCCAGGTGCACGCGCCGAAGTCCTGCCAGCCAAGCCCCGGCAGCAGGGGCATGAAAAGCACACAGCTGAGAGCAGCTGCAGAGCACCAGCCAAGGTCCTGGCTGAGTTTCATGTAGCTCCCATTCTGCTGCCAGAGGAGAGCTCTGGCCACCTGCCTGGCCAGCTCAGGACCAGCCAGCCCCACACCACTGGAGCCCTGGCAGCACGAGCAGCACCTCCTCAGGGCTCTGCTGGCTATTCACACTGACAGTAACTAAATGTGAATTCAGAAAACAGTAACTGTTCACCATGTAACTGAGCAAGAAAGCAGCAGAGACTTAAGGTACCTCGAGGATTAATGACTATACACAGAGACCCACACGTTCAAGTCAGGATAGCCACCTCAAGTACCAATAAAACACAGCTTCAGCATGGGCTGCCCGCCCAAACACTTACTGGAATTCATTTTACACCACATTTCTGAAGCTGACTATATTAAAGCAAGCTCATAGTCAGCCATCCTTTGTGCGTCCAAGTGAACTGTGGTAAAATCTCTCCTTGCTCTTAAGAGCAGAGACCTCAACAGGACACAGCTCCTACCTCTGTGTGGGAGAGGTAGACACTGGATTATGTCTGCCCTCCAGCAGATCAACATTCCCACCCAACACAGTGTCACCTACAAACTGACTAAAGGTACATTGGATCCCCTCATTCAGATCATTGATAAAGACAGGACTGGCCCTAGTCCTGAGCCCTTGGGAGCACCACTACTCACCAGCCACCAGCTGGATGTAACTCCAGTTACTACCTCTCTCTGGGCCTGGCCACCCAGATAGTTTTCTATGCATTGAACACTGCAACCATCCAAGCCATGAGCATCTGGTTTCTTCAGGATAATGCAATGGTAAACAGTGTCAAAGTGGTCTAAAGTCCAGGAAGACAACGTCCACAGCCTTTCCCTATCTACTAAGTGGGTCACCTGTCATAGAAGGAGATGAGGTTGGTCAAGCAGGATCTGCCTTTCACAAACCCATGCTGGCTGGCCTGACCAGCTGACAGTACATGCTGTTTGATGACACTCAAGATGATCTGCTCCAGGACGTTTCCTGGCATCAAGCTCAGCTGACAGGCCTGTATTTCCCCAGATCTTCCTTCCAGATTTTCTTGTAGATTGACATCACATCAGCTAACCTCCAATCACCTGGGACCTCCCCAGTTGTCAGGACTGCTGGTAAATGATGGAAAGTGGCTTGGTGATCTCTTCTGCAAGATCTCTTAATACCCTGGGGTGGATTCCATCTGGCCCTATAGGCCTGTGTGTGTCTAAGTGGTTTAGAAGGTCACTGACCATTTCCCCTTCCTAGAATCATAGACTGCTGAATTGGAAGAGACCCATAAGAATCATCACGACCAACACCTGGCCCT
>VYXD01007119.1:1898311-1958195 GCA_013397195.1 Hylia prasina
CCCCAAGAATCACATCGTGTGCCTGAGAGTGTTGTCCAAACTCTTCTTGAACTCCGTCAGGCTTGGTGCTGTGACCACTTGCCTGGGGAGCCTGTTCCAGTGCCCAGCCACCCCTCCACATATAGAACCTTTTCCTGATGTCCAACCCAAACATCCTCTGACTTCAGGCCAATTCCTTGAGTCCTGTCACTGATCAAGAGAGTGAAGAAATTGGTACCTGCCCCTCCTCTTCCCCTCACAAGGAAGTTGTATGCCATGATGAGGCCTCCCCTCAGACTCCTCTTCTCCAGGCTGAACACACCAAATGTCCTCAGCCACTTCTCATACAGCCTCCTCTCCAGACCCTTCACCATCCTCATGGCCCTTCTTTGGATGCTCTCTAAGAGCTTAATGCCTCTTTTGTATTGTGGTGCCCAAAACTGCACACAATGCTCAAGGCAGGACCACACCAGTGTGAACAGAGCAGGAAAATCACCTCCTTTGCCTGACTGGTGATTGATTATAGGGGTTTCATTCTGCTCCCTGTCTTTCAGTTCAGGGGCTCGGTATCTAGAGAGCAACTCATCTTAATATTGAAGACTGAGGCAAAGAGAGCACTAAGTACCTCCAGTTTCCCCATCCTTTGTCACTATATCTTCTTCCTCACCTGCTTGTCTTCCAGCATATGGGGACAAACTGCTTCCAGACCTTTAAGATCTCCTTCTTGGAGAATGTCCATCCTTCCTGGACTCCTTTGCCCTCTAGGACTGCCTCCCAATGGGCTCTGCCAAAGATGCTCCTAAACAGGCCACAGTCTGTCCTCTGGAAGTCCAAGGCAGCTATTTCACCACAATCAGCTGTAAAGAAATGAACACAAATCTAAATCCAATGAACTGCCACTGGGAGTACTAGAAGATTGATTTATCAAGCCCCAAGTGAGTTTGATTCTCTATTACAATTATAGAAGTAAAAAATTTAAGACCCATGTAACACCACAGATAAGCAGTTCCAACTGTAGATCTAACATTTATTTCTACCACAGTGAAAAAAAAAGTTAAAGTGTCTCTTTTATCTCTAAGGTGAAATGAGATAACTAAATAAAACCCCACAGTATAAATAGTTATTTAATACAGACAGCACCCAACAGCTTTGGTGCCACAGATAAAATGAATGCAGAAAAATGTGGATTTTGACATTTTTCCTCAGAGCCCAATTAAAATAAGTGACTTAAAATGCACAGAAAGAAAACATGTCTAGGAAATATGTTTCTCCTAGCTTGATTTGCTACACACTACTGCACCACTGAAATGGGAATATTATCCACAAATTATACTTCATATTAAGGACAGATGAAATGCATTGTTAATACATACTATATAAGGCATAATGAATTAGAGACAGTCTCCAATTAGAGTTTTTTTCCAGAATAAATAGTCATTATGGTCTAGATTAATAGATATTACAGCCAGAGGGGACTACTGTGATCATCTTTGACCATTGTTATCATTGCTTTTCAGTGCATAAATCAATTGTTAAAACCTCTACTTTAGATATAATTTAATTATGAGTTATGCAACAAAACACAAAGAAGGTTCACTGAAATAGCCTATAATTAAGTTCAATGATTTGCTTTCCTCCCCTTCATTCCATCATTATTAAGAACATTAATTTGTTCTTCCTGTAGTTTGAAAAATTCAGTAGCATTTACAGCACTGAAGTTCCAAGTGGTGCGGTTATTCAGTAAAAAAAGAACATTTATGTAAAGAATTAGGAATTCCTTCTCAGGAAAAAAGGGTTCATATCTTAAAATAAATAAATAAATAAAAATAGCAAAGCAGCACGCGATATACCAGATGCCTATTGTGAGGCACAAATTCTTCACAACACTGGGAGACATTGCAGAACAAAAATACTATTAGAACTGTTTCAAAGGGAACATTTTTGGCTAGGATAGAGACTTTTGACATTATTTATTAGGTTCAAAAATGCCTAACAAAGGCCTAACAATAGTCCTGTGGAAACCACTACATCTGAGGCACTTTCTGTTGTTATGTGCAGGCATTGATTTGAAGATGGCCAGCATTAGTAGAACAATTCCCTCACAGCAGTCAATGCAAGTGAGCATTCATACACACACAAGCAAAAGCCTGTGAACAAACCATATGGAAACAAGAAAAAAAGTAAACATTTATTAACCTCTTTGTGGGAAGATGGGTGGAAGAACAGACAAACAGTGAAGGAGACGGTCATGCCAAATTTCTGCGAAAGAAGGTGTTTGCCCCAAGCTTTTTTTTTTTTTTTTTTTTTTTTTTTTGTGGAATATGAAAAAGGCTGGAGAAATTCTTTAGTGCCATGGAAACTGGAGCTTCTGGGGTTGCCAGCAGTGCCACCACCCTTGGCCACCCAGACACACAAACTGCATGATGCTTAGGTTGTCAGGTTTGAATGCTGCTCCTGCCCCCTTCCTCACCCATGGCTGAGAGGACACTGGCAAATGTGGAAAAAGCTCAGCAAATTTATGGTAAAATAAAAATAACTGAGAATTTAGCGCAGCAACCATGACATATAGACACACGCACACAAAGCAACAGAAAGACTTATTATTCCCACTGCAGGAATACAGAAATACATACTGTGCAGCTGGTGTGGGCAGAAGGTTTGTGAGCGGTGGAGGCCATAGAAATGGTGCCTGTAGACCACCTGACACAAAGGAAGACCATCTTCCTACCATGGTGAGGCCAGAAAGTCACCTGCATCCTCACCTGAAGGTGAATATACTGAGACAACGGCCAAAACTTCATTTGACTCATAAGGTCACTGGGATCTGAACATCTTATGCCATTGAACAGCCAGAGTAACGTCTCACGATTAAACTGCTGAGGTTTACAGCTCAATTCCTCTTCTTTTGCATTAACCTCAATATAAGCTTCCTTATGATAGAAGTTCTCATTTCCCAGTGTAATCAGTATTTAAATTTATGTTGGAGCAAAGGGAAAGGAGTTCCAAGCTTCGGAAAATGCACTCTAAAGATACATCTTTCATTTGCATTTACAATGTGATGAATGGGGTTAGTGGTTTCTGAAATGTGCTACAGAGTATTAGCTGATATAATGAAATCTCAAACAGGCTTGGTTTGGTGATGTTGAAGATGAGACTGAAAGAGCAAATGACCACATTCAAGGAAGGGAGAGAGAGCTAACACAGAACCAATTTGTCCCTGGCCCAGCAGATGCTCTCCCCCAGCAGATTAACCTCAGCAATGCCCCACCAGGGAGCTCCATGCCTCTGCTCTCACCAAGCCACTGCCTCCTGAAGCTTTGGCTTTGCACTGAATGCCGAAGCATTTTCATACAGTGCCAGTGTTGGCCCACAGGATAGAAGGAGATTTGGGTCCCTCCTTATCCTCAGGCTGGTAGGGAAGGCCCCCTGGGTGGGGGTGACTTGGAAATGCCATGATCACAATGGCACAACCCATTTGTCATCTCCTCTAAAAGAGACTGAAACAGACGGAGAAAAACCCCCAAACATTATACACCAGATCAACAACCACCAATCTAAAGTTAGTAACTTTGTTTCCTTTTACACAGAAACCCTGCCTTTCCAGTATTTATAGATGAAAAAGCCTGAATTTCTAAATGCCAGGAGGGGATTGATTTCTGAGTGCTGGGAGATAGAAATGCTGTCTGCTTCAGTCCAGCAGCTCAGAATATTTAAGATTAGCTAATATATCCACACAGCTACCCTTCCTTAAAAATCAAGTTGTATGCAGAAACTCTGAAGATCCAGACAGAATCATAGATTATACATGTTCTTCATTTAATTTGCCTTCTCCTAATTTAGACCGTTTGCGGCCAACAGTTTAATTCCCCTCCCAGTCTGTCTCTTTTTCTATTTGCTTTTAATTTTGGGTAAGTTCAGTGTTTCAAGCCTCATCAAAACAGAGAGGTTGTATGGCTTACTTCAATTCATTTCTGAAAACGGGAAATTTCCTAGCAGTGAACACTCCTGTTTCCTGTGCACTAGACCTTGACAAGCAACGACTGAATATTTTCCCACACCTCCTCAAGCCTGACTGGGAGGGACATGCTTTTGTATGGGCAGTTTATTATGTTCAACATACATACATTATATTACTAGGGGGGTAGGCTACAAACAGTGCTTTAAAAAAAGGTCATAGCAAACATGCAATTTATATTAATTACTATGTGCACTTAGAACTGCACAAAAGTTCCTGAGTGCATTCAACAGTTCCATATTTTCTGGGCTTATCTGACTGCATTGCCTTCAAATACATTGAAGAATGCTCTTAAGGATTCCCATTTCTGTAGTAAATAATATCTTAATCAGGAAAATATTGCCTCTGAAGGTAGTTCAAACACATGCTTTTAACTTCATTTAAAGTCAAGTCCAATATTAGATTCAAAATATCTAAGTCCAATATTAGATTCAAAATATCTTTTCTTTTGAATGATAGTTTCTTTAGTTCAGACCACCTGAATATATTAGTGTGATTATTATGTTACAAAGCATATAAGAATAGCAATTTGTATTAAATTACAATATTCCAGCTATTGAATCATATAATATCCTGAGCTCGAAGGAACTCACAAGGATCACTGAAGTCTACCTCCTGGCAAAGGACAACCTCAGGAGTCACTCCATGTTGGGTGGGATATAATATGCTGTTACATTATATTACAGTACAATAAAATATACTACTGCATAGTACACTAAAATATGTATGAAATAAGAAATTGTGTTCAATTTATTTAAATAATTGGAGTTAAACTATTAAAATGCTGTTTCAGTGATTTTAATTATAACAAAAGGCAATATTTTATGGTTCATGCTATATATTTTAGCTTAAGGTAAATTTTAACATTTTTAGCATATTCATAAATTGTTTACTGCTGGTACAAATTAGTTTCAAGCCTTACTGAAGATAATAACTTTAAAAAATACTTTGAAAAGAGAAGTTATTTATTTTAAGTACTCTAGGTGGCTTTGGCTACATGGTATATGTAAAAAAAAACTGAACCAGTAAACATCTATTATAAAAATAATAATCTAAATGCAGAGATACCAGAATTTAGAAAACAGTAGCATGGTGGATCCAAAGAATCAGAGTTTTGGTCAGAGATTGAAGTCCTCTGCTTATGTGCAATTCTAGAGGTGTGGTCAGGGCATTTCCCAAGAGCTTCCACAAGATTGTAGTAGAAACTTTAAGGAAAAAAAACCCAAACAGTAATAACAGTTTTTATATAGAACTTCTTATCCACACATCTCTTGAGAGGAACATATACAATTGATTTGACATTAAAATTACACCATTAGCTGCTCCATCCCTCATTGATTTCAGTCAGGTTTAAAATACTGTTCTGATGATGCCAAACTAAAAAAAAAAAAATGAAATGTCTTAGCCCAAGATGTGCCCAAACAGAAAAGTGGAAACACTCAGGAGGTTTTGAAGCATATTAAGGGTTAGGAGATGGCCAGGAGCTCTCTTAAGTCTGTTATTTGAGGATGGCTGTGGAAACGTATGTTAAAACTCTGTTTTTGCCAGCAAGCACCTGGGAAGTGGTCAGCAAAATAAATGTGACAGCCCTATTCTTGTCCCAAAATGAAGCAGTATGTAAAGAGTGAAAATAACCATCTATGCTTGATTAATTAGGTTTGTAAGTATTCTTCAAGAACTAAACAATATTTCTAAAGATTTCAATAGTTCAAAGATTGCCCTATGGCCGCCTGGCCAATACATCTTCCAGCACACACAATTTACAAGCATTTTTCTTCCCAATATGTTGTCTTCGTTTGGTGTGACATTGTTTGAGCACAGGTCTGTTTGGGTCAGCGTGGTTTTCTTCACATCACAGCAGTGGTGCTGAGGACAGCACTCAGACCATACATCTTCCATGTCATTTCAGTCAAAGGCACATGATGCTTCCCGGTGCCCAATCAGGAAGGGTCCGGCGCTGGGACAGGGGGGCATATTGGCAAACTCAGCTTTCTTAATGACAGCCATTGTTGCAGACAAACAAAAGCACAGTTCTGAATATTAGCGTGCGGCCGTGTGTTAAGGTCATCTGTATGGAGCATCCATCATCTACCAAAACGGGGGGCAAAATGCTTTAAAAAAATCTGTCAAAACATGTTATTTTCAGAATACACCTCAAAGCTGGCAACTGATACAAGTGCAGTGACCACTTTGAACAGTTCTCCTCCTCCTCCTCATCCTCCTCCTCCTCAGCAATTCTGCACAGGGGCAGCGGAGAAAGAATACAAGATAATAGATATAGTCTTCTAACTGCAAGTAGGGGGCTACTTTAATTAGGCTACTTAATTAAAAATATTAATCTAATAATCTGTAATTATTGGGTTGAACAGCGGTTCTTCCTGTAAGTTAGAGTTCCACAATAGCGCTTATATTGACTAACTACTAATGGGTAGTCAGCAATGCTCTGGTTTTGAGGCTCACTGTTACACTGCTCACTTGTGAAAGCATCTGAAAATTGAAATAAAAAGGATATAAAGCAGCAGGCTAAAATCTTTGACTGATCCTTCAGTAGTCATTAAAATAATGAGAGTGAGGTTACACCAATTTAATGTCAGTCGTATTACTTATGTCAGCAACTGCTTCTCAGTATATGACATTCACAGTCTGACCCTTAGATGGCATGGAAGGGAAAAAACTGTTACAATAGTTTTTAGAGGCCTCTTTAGTAAAATTAATAGATGACAGGAAAATTCCATTATCGCTGTTCATTCATTTAGGTAAATTAAATAGTTTAACTCCTTTGTTCACTGAACAAATACTGGCTTCCCAATTGTTTTCTGCCCCACTAAACAGTTAGAAGCCAGAAACATAATTTATTGGTTGTTTGGGGTTTAATAACTATTCAATGTACAAGAGAATAGTACAGATACATATTCAAAAGGAAAATCTGAATATTAAATTTCTGTAAAATTTCCCTTTTTTTAATTATGGAAGACAATTTGTTTAACTGTGGAACAATGAAGAGGAACAATACTGGAATACTGTTATGGGTTGACACGGTTTTGGTTTTTGGCTGCAGGAGAGTGTGGGATATCACCTGCCAGGACCTAAATTTTCTTTAGAAAAGGTTGAACACCTATCAGAGGCCAGTTTTTGGCTTTTGGCAGGTAGTTTGACCACTGAGAAAACAGGATGTGACTTTTGGTTAATACCTTCCCTATTCCCTGTCATTTTTGTCAATCCCAGTGTCCAATGTGTGTTTGGCAAGTTTGTCTATACAATAAATAAAATCAACCTACCAGAAGCACTTCTTCTATTTAATTGGTAGATATATAGATCTACACTCAAACTGTCTATAAAACGATCTAAAATTTTTTTACATTCCTTTCTCTTATTAAATCTGCTCCCCAGTCTTTCTGCTTGTGTTTTTATCAACTTTCAGCAACATTGAAGCACATGATCACAAAGAGTCATAGAGCGTAAGTCGGTCTCATATCCATGGCTAATTCATCATCCAGTCTTTGCAAAATTCAGAGAAAGTTACTGTAAATGGAATGGTATTGCACACTCCCTGGCAAATAGAAGAAAATCACAAGACCTGTTTGTCACTGATCTTCTTTAGGTACACTTGACAAAATGATACAAAAAGCTGACACAGACATCAAATGAAGTTTGTGTAGGGATGACCAGTTCAAATAACAAGCAAGTGATTTGGTGGCATTAGAGAGAGCATAGGTTTATGAGACCACAGAAGTACTGACAGCACAGTAATGGGATTAATCTTATTTGAGTAGAAGAAACACCCCTACTTGTGCTTCAGCTAATCAGAAGCAGCATGATCTGAGCTCTGATTCCCAGACTGCTGCCTGCAGCGCAAAAGTCTTGCAGGGTTCCAAGCTAAACCAACTTCAAGTGCAGCAGCAAACCCATGAAAGAGTCCCATGCAAGGATATGTGCAATGGGGTTGCAGAGACCCACCTCTGCAGGCCTCCACCAGCCCATGAGACAGAGTAGTCAGGATTAATATACAAGTACATAAATTATGTACATGATATATAACATTTTATATAATTGTATATTTTATGTATATCATATGCACATACACATATGTGTTATATTTTATACATAATATAATACAATATAATATACACGTCTGTGGCTTCCCAGACATCCTAAGGTCTCTTCTGACCATCTGAAATTCAGTGGTTAGTATTAGTTTTGTGATAAATTGTCCTCTGAGAAAAATGATAACTAGCAGCAGGGAGGTTTGCTCTCCAACTCTAATCTAATTAAAATAAAATTCAGATTGATTCACTTCCTGAGAGATGGATGGGAGTTTTGCCTGAGATTCCCAAAGGAAGGGGCAGTAAAGTCATTGCTTGATCTCGTATTTAAACCATCTGCTTGAACATAACAGCTAGAGAAAAAAAATTTAGAGAGTAGATAAAATAGTGGGAAATGTAGAAATAAAAATTTTATATTTTTCCCTTTTCATTTTTTTGACCCTGAAACTGCTAATTTGTGACAGGAGAATGGCAGTAGGGTATATCTCATATAACTCAACTATACTGAGTTCATGGCCCACTTCAGCATGTTGGAGATGGCAGCAAAGCCAAAACATCCAATAAACATTTGTGATGATTTAGCAAACAAGACTGACAAAGCTGAAAGAAGCCTAATTCAAAAAGTATTTAATATGTTTTTCTCAGGAAAAAAAATCCCTATATTCTGAATAAGGATTTATTACTCTCTATGTGAATGGACTTAGAAAAAATATATGCAGCAAGGTTTTAAATACAGAACCTAACATTTATTGGCACATATAATCACCACACATCCCTCATTAATCTCCCATTTAAGCCACTTTGATTCATATAATCTACATAAGATGTGTATTGAACAAATGTTTGCTGTGTTTATGATGTGTTGGTCTCATCACAATTCATCTGGTCTTAAAGTGAGTTTCACTTTACCCTAGCAACAGAATAAACAGCACATCCGATCTATCAGCTCAGCAAAGGACTGTGCCATGATTTAGGAGAATTGGATGAAGGAGAAAAGTCTGGGTTCCAGGACTTGGTCAGAAATGGCTGTATTGCTCTGTAACCATAATTTTTGATATTTTATAGACTTTTTTCTTATTAGGTGTCTTGGGTTATGGAACCAAAAATGTGTATTCTATTTTCATCTGCTGAAAGCAGTTGGGGAAATGTTTTTTCTTTATCTCTTGTTACTCTGGGAGGAGGGGGGCGGATGCCTTTCTGATAATGGATCAGCTATTAAAACCAGGTGGGGTACTGTTTCTTATCTCTTTCACCATCCATCCTCCCTCCNTTAATTGCAAAATTATAATAATTTGGAGGGAGCGAGGTTTACATTCTCCATTCCAGGGAAGCTCCAGCTTTCCCTAGCAGATGCCTGTCTTCTAAACCAAGACACTAGGCAAGTATCCACCAGTTCCCAATATGAAGGTCATGGCAGATCTTGTGCCTTGACAAAAAAAAGGCTTTTCATTATATCTGGGGCTTCAAAGGTCTTCTCTTGCTGGTTGCATAGGAGGGAACTAATCAAAAGCTAAATTTAAACACTGCACTTCATTGCCTGTGTGTTTGCAATTTAGTTCAACAAAAAGAACCCTCAAAACTTTTCCCTACAACTTGCCTTCATTCATAAACCAAAACATGCTCATCTATCATCATCTTGTGAAACACACTTTAAACCCAAAACTCTACCGTGAACAGCAGAAGTATCAAAGCATAGAAACAAATTATTTTTCAAACAAGGAAATGTTGTACAACCCATCCCCATTCTCTAGTTCATGTAGGACCTGAACAGTCAACGCCAAATTTTGATTTGACGAATATTTTTGCCAAATTCCTATCTTCTATGCACGTCAAGCAAAGCAGTCAAAATATTCTTTCCCTCAACGTGTAGTATTCCAGCTGATTACTAAAGAGATAGAGATTAACCAATTTATGTCTTTTGCAACTGGAACATAATCAAGGACACCAGTACTTGGGCTGTCTACCTTGTTCATTCCAAACCATTTTTGAGATTTTAAAGTCTAAAGATTGCCTTACATGCTTAATGTATTTCAAAAGCAGATGAGGAACAGATCACAATTTAATAAATGCACTGTAAAAAAACTAAAACATACTTTTAATAAAATACTCATAAAAGAGTCTAAGAACAGACAAAGAGATGAGTAGTTGTACATGAGAAATCACTTCAAAATCATCTTTTGGATTAGAAGTACTTTATTAAGAAATTGGTTTGGTAATGTTTCTCCATTGTCTTAGGACAATATCTGGTGCTCTAAAATTGGACTGCTCTTACACTTAGGTTCCTTATCTTTGCTCTTTGTGACACAACGCTGTTCATATGCACTTTTTATTTTTAAAATAAATTATTTTGCTATTCCTGCATATCTTCATGTCTGGAAAATGGCATGGCAGTGTGTATGTATGTATCTTGCATCATTAAGTGTAAATGTGTATACCGACACATTTTCATGTCAACTTCTCCTCTCTCCAATTTTGTAAAATGCCTTTAACACCTCACCTGAGGCTTTAGGAATTCTGTTAAAGTTTCCTAATAATAAATAATTTATCTGCTTATTATGTTTGGGAAGTATTCAAGATAATAAATTGCAATTATTAGAATTCTATTCAAATCTCTACCCAAAATGTGAGGGACATTTTCCAGACAGATAGGCAGAGAACTCTGCAGCCTCAGATGGGCAGAAGGTGGAGCACACATGAAGGAACATGTGAAGAGGCACTGGGAGTTTGGCATTACCTCCAAAGGCTAAGCAGAAACAGTGATCTGAAAATCCAGCCCTCTGTCCAGCAGTCTAACACTGGCTGTGCAGTGAGACAAATGTTCTAGAACGTCTGCTGGATAGTGATCCTAATCTGCTGGACTGACTTCTGGCTAAAAACAGAAGTATTCCTAGTCTTTAATACAGATAGGGAAATCACTGAGAAGTGGGATATGCAACTGCTGAGGAAAAGAGCAGCCGTCATGAACCAAGGAGATCGCAAGAGCCCAAAAATGCAGGTAATGCATGACAGGACCAAGGGGAATGCAGCATATCCTCACAATGTGCTTGCTCAGACCACTGCAGGGCAAAAAAAGCTGATTAGGATTTTCATCACATAAAACACACTGGCTTATTCCTGCTGCTGGAATAATCACTGCTGGAATAAATCTCTCAATGAGCATTGTGGGCTAGTGAACTTCCTCCTCAAAAAGGAGATAGAGATAATAAAATGTGTTCCCTGTGCTCACCTATGGAAAAGTATCATGCCCTAATGAAAAATAGTGCAATTTACTGTCTCACATGCAGGAAATAGCAACAGGATAATTCAGGTTAAAACCACATTATTTTCTTTTCGCCCAGTCTCCTCTGTGGGTACTTGCGCAACTGCATCAAACATCAACCTGCACAGAGGCTCCCTGTGAGCAGCACTGCAAGAGCAGCAGATCCCACCTCTGGAATCAGCAGGCCTGGTTTTGATACTTAAGAATGAAAAATGGGAGTTGCTGTGAGGACCCTGGAAGCCACATGGTTGGTGTTCATTTGACAGCCTGCCCAGCAATGCTGAGGTTATGAGTTTTCCATACGAGCTGTTCACTTCAGAGTTGACTTGATGATCCTTGTGAGTCCTCCCCAACTCAGATTATTGTGATTCTGTGTCATCATGTCATCTCTGTGGCACACAGATACAGAAAAGACAGCACCGCTTGTGAAGATCCAAGAGTGTAATGCCACAACAAGACGTGCACCCTTCTGCCTATAAAGAGAAATTTCAAATCCAGTGAATTGTAAAATATTGTTTGAAGTGGACCTTGTAAGATATCTTTATTTCTTTCTGCTTTTATTTCTGGAGAGAGGGGGAAGAGGATAGGGCAGCAGGGGGAAAGGGGGTCCTGCAAAATATGATAGTAATGAATGCTTACATAACAATAATCCTGAATCAAGACCTCACATATCACATTTCACTTGAGAAACTTTGTGTGCTGCTCCTGACAAATCCCAAATGTCTGTGAATGGTTCACCTGCAAGCTCTCCCTCATGCTAAGCAGTTTTATGCACAGTCTTTCACTTCACTTTTCCTTTCCTGTCCTCCATGTTCTGCAACCAGTATTGTTGGCATCCCTCTGGGAAGGCTGTGCAGCTTCAGAAGGGATCTGGAAATACCATCATAGCTTGTCAACTCTTCTTCTTAACTCCCATGAAAGAAGACATGAGAAAATTCTCAACTGACACAATTTGCTATAATCAATTAAAATTTAACTTGCAGATAGTTCAAACCCACACAATTTCATTTTTAATGACACTAAAGCTCAAAAAAAAAAATCTCTCAATGGAAACTTTCAGTGCCTTCCCCATTCAGGCACTGTCTGGATGATATGAAATCCAGAAAGCACACAAGTTGCGAAGGCAGCATGCTCAAATTAATTTTACCCTCCCATACTAAGCTCCTCTGGAAAAAAAAACACTAACTCATTTCAGGTTTGAGTATTCTGAATCTAAAACAGCTCTTATCTAAACTTGCGTATGTGAGATTTAAAAATGGGAAAAGAACAAATAAGGAGTAATTTAAATTTTAATTTAAAACCCCTCCATTTTCTTATCCCTTATCAAACTGCCAGCATTTTTCCTGCTAACAATGAGCTGAGTGTCATGGGCACAGCACAGCCCCCTACCACAAACCAAGTAATCTCTTTCATCTAAAACCCTGATCCCTTTAATAAACAAAATACGAAAAGGCAGTCAAAATTACGCTCTGGCTTTATGAAAGAAGCAGGGAAATCCTTAGAGCACAATCCCCTACTTGTAATTTTCACAGCCCATGTGACCCAAAGTCATTCTGAAGGATAAAAAGACAGAGGCTGCCACCAGATCTCTGCCATGATTTTTCCACAGTTCCCAGCCTCAGCCCATCTGTTATGCAGCGGCCACATGAATGGCATGTGTCAAGAGAGTCATCACTGTGCAAACTGTCCAAAGAAATCAACCAGCCAACTTCTTTTTGCTTCCATGGCTTCAGCAATTGTTGCTGAGCCGGCCACCATATGGTGAATAATTGGTTTTTCAACCCCACTCTAGAAAAATGTCCGCTCCATTGCCAGGCATTAGCAATATGTGTGTTAATGAACAGCAGATGATGAATGCCTATACATTAACAAAAGTTGAATTTTCTGGCAGCAAGCTGCACTCACTGCACAAATCCTAGTTACTCTTAAGGAACTGAGAGATGGATGGCAGCAAGTCCTGGCTGAAAAGTGCAATTCATCCAAATTTCTCCATTTCTCAAACACTAAAGGAACTTTGCCATAAACCATCCTACTCCTCTCATCTTGCTGCTCCCTTTCTTAAAATGATCAATTCCAGCCACGTAAAGGATTGGCAATGCAAAGCCCTCAAACAGACGTCCTCTGTTCTCGGGCAATTGAGGTGCATTGTGTAAATACCCAGGATGCAGGTTCCTCCACACTTCTTTTTGTCTGAGGGCTTGATGCATATAAATTCATACTGAGTACCTGCAGTGTGCAAGCCTCTTAAGGAGTCAGTCCCAGACCTCTGAGCAAACACTCACCTCCAAGGACCAAGGCTGGTAAATATGTCTGATGGTTCCATCAAATGGACTTAAAAGCTCAGCTAAGACCTCTAAGTACCCTTTGCTCCATGAAGCTATTTTTTTTTTTTCCTAGCCCTCTAATTAAAAAGAGATCTTTCCTACTTTCTTGTGTAGGATGAAATATCCCCATATGGTGCAGGCATAATAAATTAATGATCACATTCAGGAAAGCTGATAGTTCTGACTCTTGCCTGTCATTAGGAGAATTCCAAATGCAGCCCAGAGACATTTTAAAATAAAAGCAAGTATTTACAAACAGACTTGTTAGGAAACAACTACTTGTCTTGGGGACAACTACAACTACTCTGTCATATACATTTTGTGTGTAGAGATGTTCTAACATGCATCACAACTATAACACCTTAGATGAAAGCCATTCTTCAGAAGACAGGGAACAGTACAGGTTACCAAGACACCTCAGTTTCCTTCATGCAGATTCAGTGGTAAAAGGCACAGGGCAATCAGATCCTGTTGCTGTCACTGGCAAGATTTTGGGCAAGTCATTCATGTTTCTGCACCACATGGCCCAGACAGACCATTGCACCAGTGGTGCCCAACTCTCTCTCCAAAGCACCTTTTTGGCTATACAAATAACTCAGCAGCAAGAAGTCAATTGGACCACAAAAGGCAGCTGTACACATGTATGACCTCTCTTTCCAGATCTGTCTAGCAGGCAGGTCTTGAAATTAGGCATTTTTTTCCCCAGACTATCCCAAATTTTGGACACAGCTAACAGGTACAGGCAGTGCTGATGGGTTTGGGTTTTTCTTATTAACAGAAGATGATTGCAGATTTAACTCCATTTGGTGAAGTCTCAAGCACTGAGTGTCCCATTTAATTTGTGTGAGAGAATCAAAACAAGAAATTATAATTTGATAGATGAATGTTCCACTAAATCTCGCTGATAACAATCAGTATAGGCAAGTGTACCCCCCAGTTTAGTTCGAATAGTGGTATTGCCTATTAAAAAGTAAAATTTACCACCTGCAGGAGTTTACAATTTACAGGCGAAAAGGACTGCAGAATTATAAAGTTAAATCTAGCTGATGCCATAAGCTCCTTGGTAGCACCTCTCTATGGCAAAACACTCACCTGTTTTAGACATGACCAGCTTCTTCCAGTGGATCTGAGTGGTTTGGACATTCTGGGGACTGTGTTTTAATTTTGATTAACAAGTAGCAATGACATACAAAAAAACACAGCGCAGAATTATGTCTACACAACAAGATCTGGAGTGCCAGGACTCTGTTATGGCACTCTGGTCTAGTAGCCAGGCCCAGCCTGAGATCAAGTTAGATAAAACTCCAGGATACAGTTTCATAACTCTCAAACTTGCAGGCAAAGCTGGTTTAAGATATTCCCGTCCTCTGTGCTTATGTGTGTTACTGCCTTCAGACTGCTTCTACCACATCCTCCCCTGTGCCTGATCATAGAAATGTGGTATTAAAAAAAAAAAAGTAACTTAAAAAAACCTTCAAATGCCTTGGAACTTCACTCCAATCAGTAATTAGCTGGGGGACTGTTTGTACTGTGAAAATTCCCAGCATTCAAAATAAAGGTCATTTGTATCAATAGACATGCACAATAACAACATTTGGGCAAAGCCCTATGGAATTATTCAATTCTTTACATTAATAGGATTTACATTAGTAAGATTTTTACATACAAAAAATACATTGGGAAACCACATCAACAATTGTGTTTCAGGTCTGAGAAATTCTGTATTTTGTTAAAATCGAATTCTGATTCTTTGTAATCAAAGTTATACCACTAGTAACCAAGCCACTACCTAATTCCCTGTAAAATCATTTGCCTGGTAAGCAAATATCCATTTTAAAACACATTATGATTTAAAGAAGGTGAATCTTCTAAGAGTTTATGATCTGACAGATTTGATTTTGGTTGAGATAGTACTTCCAATCAAATTCTTCCCTTGTGCAGGAAAAAGTATGCTTCTTAGAGTTACAAGATTTCAAACAACACAAGTTTTCAGCCTCTTTTAAATTGTTCAAAGAGAGACATCCATCATCTTGTGGATGTGACATTTGCTGGCTGTGACTGGTCACAATGGGTATTTCAGAGTCCCTAAAAAGTTAGAATTTTCCAGGACAAGTAAAACAGCACAAGTAAAACTACTCCCTGCTCACATTCATTGAAATGTTTCTAAAAATCCACCTACCTAAAGCATCCAGCCAGGTGTCCAGCTACAGCAGCTACAAAAGCTAACTATATTTTGCTGAACAAAAAGCTATGCTTTCCTGTATTACTCTCAAAATTTCAACCTATCCCCAAAGAATGAATATCTATATAATTCTTCTATCATGAAGGACGATTTCAAGGCAGACCAGGTGGTTACACTCCTGGGTGCAGAGAGGGCTCTCCATGGCTGACCAGGGACAGAAAAACTACAGACATGCAGAGAAGGCCACAGAATAAAAGAGTTGAAATGATTGTCACAGTTTATCTGCGAGAGGAGGTAACAACAGATGTGATTAAAATGCATAAAACAATAGTTTTAAAGTGCCTAAAAATTGGGAGCTTTTATGAGGGTTTGTTCAATGCCTGCAGGAACAAGGAGACAGTCAGCTGCAAAGTTCCTCCAGTTACTGGAGTGCAAATATGGTGATATTTTTCTAAATACCAGCCATAGAAAACACTTCAGTTATTACAAACAGCCTGGGATTGTATCATCTTGCATGTCAACAGTAGTAAGAAAAAGAAAACTCACTCATGCCAATGATAAACAAAGTCTTGAGACAGTGGTTTTGGTAATATCTGTGGAACTCCACTGTGCCTTAGAGGGTTTTTGGACATGAGAGTATCAGGAAAAAATAACACTTTTGCACAAGTGGAACCACAGATCTGGTTTTGTCCTGCAGGATTTCTACTTCTTTTTATGATACAGGACAAACACATCTTGAATCTCAACAGTCAAGAAACTATACGGCAGTGATATCTGGAAAAGTTAATCTTATTTGCTACCTAATTAAATTCAAAACCAGTGTCACACCATGAACCCAGAACCTTTCATGCTGTTTCATTGCCACTGTTCAGGCAGAACTAGAATTTAAATAATGGATTCCTGAGAAATCTATGAAATGTGGTTCTTGTGAAAAGAATAGAATGAGGAAGAATTAAATATCCTTATTATCTTTACAGAAAAAAATTAAATCTGACTTTTAAGAAGAATAGCATATATCCAGAAAAAAAAACCAAAAAACTGTGAGAATATTCATAATGATACAAAAGGTAAAAATATTCTCAGAATAATTGCAGGACACACAAAACCACAAAATCATTGTGCAAACTAAAAAGTTTAACTTTTCAAAACAATCAGAGAGATGGAATTAAGATACTGCATTAAAAATCTGTGGAATATCTTTTTCAGCTAGGCTTTGAAAAAAAGCCCTTCCATTTCAAAAAGAGAAAAGAGTATCTTTAAAAGTCATTATGTAGTTAAATGATCTTAAAAGGCCACATAGAGGCAGTCAAGGAAAATTCCTGACATGCATTTTAATGGCACTGGTGCAGTGGCATTTATAGCAAAGTTCAAGATAATAAGTAAGAATATATACCATTATTTTAGTTATTTGTGGTTTATCTAACTATTTTTAGGACTGTTCTAATGGGTAAAGAATGCATCTGGCTAAAAGATAGAAATTTTCTTAAGTATTTGCCTTTAAAATAGTGAAATATTTGCCTAAACAAAGGCCTTTAAAGTAAAAAGGCTAATACCCTTCCACTGATGAATCCAAATTTTGCCAAAGAGGGATACGCTGGCAACCTGCCAGGAGCTTTAAGGCTGAAGCTAATTTGCATGAAATGGAGGAAATTGCAGCTGCCCTGAGAATTAATATGGAGACACAGACAACCCCAATTGAGACAGAACATTGCACAACGGGATTTGTGAATACAAACATGCCACACTTCCTTATTTAAGATGAAAGTAGCTATAGGCAACAGAGTAAGTCTCCATGAAAGCTACTTAGATACCTTTACCCCCACCTTTCAGGCCAAATGACCTCATTTCAAACCCAGGTGGGGGCTGTCACTAAACCACAAATGGAAATGAAAGTTGATTCCAGAAGACAACCACTTTCAGAAAAAGTGCTTGAGCATAGGATTATATCCCATTCAAATACCCTCCTGGAAAAGAATACAACTCAACACGTCCTTAAAAGCACTTAAAAATTCTTTAATCAGGGCCTGAAAAAGCTCCTCCTAGTCATTACTTGTTGTCACCATCAACACATGGTTGTATGGCTCAGGACAACATGAATCACTGAAGCTGGATACAGGATGCTTGCACATCTGCTCTGAACAACTCTTGAAAAATTGTGAGTTTATTATTAGTTTGATCATATTGACAGGATTTCATGCTCTTCATATAAAATAACATCTTGATGTTATTCAAGATTTCTACAAGATGTCTAACTGATGTGTTTGTGTAATATCTCAATTTAATAAGTACTACTGTTATGAATTGCAAGGGAAAAAAGACACATTGCATTAGGTTTGGATCATACTCCTCATCCTACACAATGGTGGGCTGACTCTCAAAAATACAAAAACCTGTGAAAGTATATCACAAGAAGTTAAATACACAAAGACAATCTGAATTCTAAGTAACAGACCTGGTATTATGAGCCAGTTCTATTTATTCTCAGTTTGAACACCCTACATCCCTTCAGGAGGTTGAGTTGGTTCCTTATTCCTGTAACACACACTGTCCCAGCAAAATCATACTCTTCCCTGGCTGTAGCAATCAGCTTTTCTAGCACTGGTTGTTGCACTGAAAACAATCACTGCTCCAGCAAGAGTGGCCATTTTCAGTATGGTCAGTTGTACACTTTTGCCATGTATTACAGAGGCTGCGAGGCTTCCTCTTCATTAAAGGAACACTCCTCTTACCTGTGACTTGGACTGAGGCTTTCCAGTGCCCTCTATCTTCTTACCTCTTTTCCATATCCCAGTCTGCTATAGCTTTAGTCCACCCCAACCAGATACCCAAATCCTGTTTGACCTTGCAATAAGTCATTGCTGCCTCTCTGTAATTTCCGAACCCACCTGAAGATGAAGGTCAAGAAAGCCATGCAGGGTCACTGGGCAGAGCCCTGTGCTGCTTCTGAGCTAGATATCTAAAAAGCAGAGAGTTGGGATTAACTGAGAATGTTTGCCATTCTCTCCGGTATATAAAAAGGGTTTGGACAAGTAGATTAGTTCGGATGAGTTGCCTGACTTCCAGATAGCTAAAATCCAGGAAGGGAAAATAATACACCTAGAGAAATTAATGGAACAAGGCAGAGCAACTCCTGATTTCCACTATCCTGTTCTCTTATGGGTCTTCTCAAGGAATAGGCACAAACCCACACTGGAGTCCTGCAGCTGTTCCATATCTCTCTACAGACCAGCAGCTACTTTTTTTTTTACCTCCCCTTGCTGAACAGGTGTTTCTGGCCTGTTTTCTGTGGCACAGAGCTTGGGCCAGGGCTGCTGCAGGGTACTTGAGGGCTCTCCCTCTGCTGGCCCACCAAGTGCCCCAGGCCCTGGAGCACCTCCCTCTCTGTCTCAAAACACTGCACAAATCCTCCACAGCCAGAGTAAAAAGCACATATTATCCTTTCATTTACAAATAACCAGGATAGCCAGAGCAAACCTTGATTGTAGCAATTTTTCACAAAATCCATAGACTATTCATTATACAGGCACTAAAAATGCACAAATAACCACATACTTACCAGCCTGGACCAGCAGACAAATGCCTTGTAGCACACAAAAAACCCCCAGATCTAAAATTCAGAAAGTAACATATCTGGGAGTGAGGAAATAATTTGGGAACTGGTGAAGCCAGCTTCAACTGACTGTCCTTTCAATTTTAGGAGATGAGACAGACCTAAAGCTGACTTACGTTGTTTTTTCTGTGCTTAAGTACATTAGCTTTTAATTTCAGGCAACAAGAACAAAGAAAAACAATGCAAGAATGGACTAGAGCAATGATTTTGCTATTGGCCCTCCCAGCTACAGTCACATTAGTATTACAGCTCTACAGCTACATCAAATCAGTATTTTAAAAAATCAAACAAAAATAATATCACCACTCCCCAGCCAGCTCACCCAGAAATGTATTTGATATGTCAGAATAAAACCTTTAGGTCTTTTGTAAATGGGTAAACACTCAACATGTGTGAAAGATGTCTTAGTCAGAGGATGAAATATGGATTTGGTACCTAACCCAATGCAGTCAGTAAAGAAAATAACTTTATTTAGACCCCATGTCCTTAAAGAAGCCCTATTTCAACAAAACATGAAACCTTGGGTTTATGAGGCTTTGCCTGAAGAGAGGCAGAATGCCTACTCCATTCCTGGTAGGAAATGTGATGGCAACAACAAGAGAAACACTTCTACATATAGCCATACAGAACACTGGAGGTCAGATGTCATCTAATTCATCCCCTGTTCCACGGCAGGATCAGCATTATGTGCTCTAGCCCTGATTTCTATCAAAATTATTCTGAGAAATTTTGAGCACTCAAAGTATATATCCTTGCCATTAAAAAAAAAATCCAGCCAAACTGAATTCTGAGGCTGTAGTTTATAAGTACTCTGTCTTTCCAGATCAGTAATGGACAGGAAGAAAAACATTATTCCCTTCTTCATTCCAGCAACCTTTCATGCTCTTAAAGACTCTTCCCTGATTTGCCAAGAGTTTTATCATCTTTTCTACTCCAAAATAGGTGCTACATCTCTGCGGTGATCTGCAACCCAAGTGAACAAAACACTAGCTACCAGGCCTGAGGAGTGCAGACAGTCTTAGTACAGTGTTTGACAGGACATCCCACACTTATCATCACCACCACTGCAAATTATAGCTGTTCATCAGATTGAATACCTGAGTAGTCAGTTTTGCACAAAGTCCCTCCTAGAATAACCTAGGCTATAATTCTCTCATTGCTTAGGGGAGTGCTGCCACATCAGCTGCTCTCAAAAGTTCAACATTTCTCAGGTAGCAACAGAAAGGAATAAACACATTTTGTTTATGACACAAACACTTGGGGGAGGGAATTGTTCTTTTCAACTTTGTGGATAACAAATGCCTTTGAAAAAAATAAACATTACTGCAGTACCCAGCAGTCATGAGCCCCACTTTAAGCAATGCAATGTACATGTTGGCAGCAGCAGCAATCTTTATTCAGATATCATATGTGATTTCCCTGCAATACATCACATATGTCAATAGCCTCAACATTTTATCAGGGACATTGGTTCTCCTTCCACCACAGGATTTTGGTCAGCACTTAAGAGATGAAAGGGAAGATGTAAAAGGCTTCATAGTGGATACTTATGTGACACCAGTCTGTAGGGGACTGTGTTTCTACATTCATCATTAATGAATGGCACTTACCACAGAGTGGAAGATCTTACGTCCTGTCTGTTTAGAACTCTGTTTATTGAGCAATTCTACCCATGTTGTTACCCTTTTTTCCTTTAGAATTTCTATAGAAATTGATGCTGCACAACCCTGGAATCACTCATCACCAATAGATAATAGTCTCAAACAATATTTTAACATTATCGTCTATAAAATATGAAAGCAGAAGAAGGTGCTCAGCACAGCTAAAATTGTAGAATAAAGTGCCACAATTTCTGCAATCCATGGTAGAAAAATGATTATGTAGTATGAATCAATTGTACAACATGGTTCGTAGGAGAATTTCTAAAACTCAAAGAATAAAGCAGGCTATAAAAGAGGGAGTCCTGGGCAAATCAGATATACTATGAAGATGAAGGAGGAGCTCACTGCAGGATGTCCTGCTGCTTGAAATTGGCCTTATCAACCTGAAAGAGATTAATTTTCAGAGCAGCAGTTGAAAAGAAAAAGTCAGGCCACTGGTGGTTTAATGCTGTAGTCAATCGAGTTCCCATCTCTGGCAGAGGGAAGGAGAGCCGGTTTTAGCAGAAGTAAACGGTGGCACAGAGACAAAAGGAGTCTGAAGGCCTGTATCCTGTGACATTCAGGGGATGCTGTAGGACTAAAACCAGTGGGGCTGGAGCTGGAGCATTCTGTAGTGGTGGGGGCAATATGACAGACACCCAGCACCGCAGCAATGGGTTCGTAAACGGGAGGCTGCAGTACATGTTGGGACCAAGGCGTGGGTAGGAAGGTGAGAACAGAAAGGATTTAGGGAGCCTGAGAAACAAGAGGAATAGAGACAGAAAGATGTTTCTCTGGCCCTGTGAAAAAATGCCCATCTCCAAGAGGATACAGAAACTCACTGTTTGAGAAAAGTACTCTGCTGGACTGATTTGCTATGGCATGAACATCCTTTAGAACAGATCTTCCAGAAGGCCTAGGACAGAGGGTATCAGTTCATATGCATGTTAAGTTTCTGTAAGAGACCATGACACTGTAATTTGTTAGGTTCAATGTAACCCAGGTGTCCTGAAAGGCAGAATAGCTGTGAGACTGAAAAAACAGACAAAGGCTAGAATCTCTAATTATGGTGGATAACAATAAACACAGGCATGTATGTAGATAAAACACGGATATGCAAGTCATGACCAGAATATTTTAGAAAGCCTTCAAGGTATTTTTTTATTAGGACTCTTTTTGTCATTGCTGTGCATGTTTATCAGTCATTGGGTAATGACTGATAAACGTGAAAAATCTTCAAGACTATTCTACTCACAAAAAATAAGTTATTTTTCATCTTTAAATTAACTCCGTTAGGGTCATCCAGGCACCATAGTATGTCCTCTTTTTAAGGGTTAAGGCTTTGATTTTAGCTCTGCTAAACCCTGAAATTCCAAACCTTTAACCCATCTATACCACAAGATTGATTACTACTCATCTTACATTCTGCACTGATGAAAAGTGGGGGCCTACAGCAGAGAAAGGGGTTAGACTTCATCTATGAGGCAGAAAAGAAAGCTTTTTGGAAAGCAGAGGTCATTAAAAAAATACAGAGAATTAGAACCAGTGTACAGAGACAGAGAGTTTAATAGTCAGGTGCTGGATGCTGGCAGTTTGTCACGCAGCTTCCCAAAGGCTAACATTAGCATGCATTTTCATGTGTGAATATATATTAATGAAAAGTGTGAGTCTGTACTTCCCAAGTCACCTCTGTGCATGAAAGCTGCTAGAATTGTGTGTTTCTCTGAAGCTGCCCCTGCCCAGCAGCTCTACTCTCCAGCCATTTTCAGTGACTGAAATGATACACAAAAGTATTTGCTCCACAAAGGCAGCTAGATGAGAGCATTCCACATGTGCTCCCTGCCACACTCTGTAGAACTAAAATGAAACACAATGAAAGAAAAAACAGAGTCTAAACTGAGTGTATTTCAGGCAGATAGGGGCATTAGCACAGGGTTTAGTATGCAGACAAATCTGCAGTGTATGATCCATGGGGAAAAATTCAAGAAGCATACCTTATAGAGGGAGAGGTTTATAGAATTCACAGTGCCTATGGTACTCTTATAAACACGCCATCTTTTGTTCCTGCAGGGCTCCAAAGAATAATAAAAGAAAACACAAAGCAGAAGAGGCACCACTGAGTGAGTGCAACAGTGTTTTATTAATCCATGTGATTAATCCAGCATGCTGAGGAAGATTCTTTACAGAATCAAAACGTTCATGTTTTTTGATCCACATGGATTAAGGGAACACTGTGGCATTTGCTCAGTGGTGCTGCCTTCGCTTTGTGTTTTAGTTTTATTCTTTGGAGTCCAGCAGCAACAAAAGAGGGAGCATTTATATGAGTACAGCAGCATAGAGACTTGGATAACCTCCCCTCCCTTCCTGAAGGATGCTGCATGAATGTTTCTGAGGGCTACGTCTCTTGTTTGTGTCTACAGCCTGCCCTTCAGAAACCAAACCACTACCAAATAATAGAAGGCTGTTTCTGCAAATCCTGAATGACAGTCGTGCTGCTAAGCAAGCTTTCTCTAAATCAGGCACATACCTGTGTAAAGTAACCAGACAATAATTAGAAACACTGGCGACATTCAAAATTTATGTCGGAGGGGAGGAAAAAAAAAACAATACAATTCAGCTGACTTCTTTTTGGCAAGGCAAAGGATTCAGGCATCATACGTGGGACCTGACAAAATACTTAAGCCTATCCTTAGGGTTAAAGCCAGACTGCTTTGCAATGAAGTTTTTTTGTGCTCAAATGCTTTCCTGTAGAGAGCCTGAATTTCCACTTGTTTGAACTGAGAGTGACCTGCAACAGCAAGTTTGCTTGCAACTAAATCAGGTGTAAGGGACAACCCTTCAGCCTGACAAAAAATTCAGCATCTGATTTCCAATTACATTTAGAGGACCACTTATTTGCTAAGCACCTAGGGAAAAGCATAAAAGAGTTTATAAAGTCCTCCAGAATTGTTGCAGCTCATTTTCTATGGTAGTGTCCAAGTTCTGCATTGCCATGCTCTAAAACCATCAACAGTCTCTACATCTTTTTCTGAATTTTACCTTCAGGTTTCTTTGTAAGTTCTTCTTTTGCTTGTGAATTGCTTCTTTCCTACCTCTTGGATCTAGTTTCTCCCTATGACTCCCCAGTCTTCCTGAGTTTAATCGAGGTGAACTTTTTCTTGGGAAATTGGCCCACTATCATGCTTCCTATGCTCAGAACAAAGGAAAAATCTCCACACGCTATCAAATGCAAAGGCTAACTTGACCAGACTACATCAAGAGAAGCTCTGTTAACCCAGCTCTAAATAACAACATATAAATAATTATGCTTTTTGCAAAGTTCAGGTCTCTGGCAAAAGGCAAAACCTGGACAGAGGCATAAATCCTGCTTGAATTTAGACCCTGCTCCCAGGCAACTCCAGAGTTTCTCAAAGAAACACTCTCACTCTTCCCCCCTAAAGCCAAGCAAAGTTTTCCCTGACACTTCTCAGAAGCAGCACAAGGGATTTTCAACAGAAACTGTTAGGAAGACAAGACTCTGTCTAACTGATAACACACTGATAATCACTGATAGCATAAAACTTAAAGAGTAGGATGTCCATACCTTATAATAACAAATAAAGATTACAAATTGCAACAGCAATGTCTGACAATCACTATATCAACAAAACCCTTTCCCTCTTATTTTAGGTATTACAGCTTGTTTACACATGTAGGTTGAAGTTAGTTCATATAAAAAAATGAAAACCAGAATGCTCCAGCTTGTCTGACTTCCCAATATGCTTCTTGATGACCATGCATCAACTATTTTTCATATCTGACCCTTTTCTCCTTATGTCAAACATTCAACTTGCAATCTATACATAGAGACAGTCTGAGTACACTTTAATACAGTGTGAATTAATGCTAAATAATCTTATAACCTAACACAAAAAGCGCATTTTTATTTTGCCCTATATATTACTGGAAATTGTATGCATAGATCACACTTGCTCTGTCACCTTCAAAATGCACTTCAGAAGATTCTCACAGCTGTCAGTCTAGAAGACTTAAAAATCCAAATTTAACTTAAGGAAACAGCAGACTTGCTAAATCAAGAAAGTTCTCTCCTGTTCTCAGCATATGTTTCCAAGCACCTTACTGCTAAGGATTTGACTCAATCTCTAAATTTGAGATTTTTATCACAACTTCCCTTATGAATCTCTACCCTCTCTTGGCAATAATTTAAGATAAACTGTACCCCTTAGTCTACCAGGAGAAATTTCTAAAGCACTTGGCATTTGGCCTCACACCAATTCTTCTTTGAAGCTGGAGACTATACAGAAAACCTCTTGCTCCCTGCAGAGCAAACATTTGACCCCTAGACTACTGGGAAGAGACAAACTGGACCTTCTGCTTTTCAGGGTAAGCTAAAAGGTTACACAGTCCCTCCTGCTGCGTCCTAAAAACTCAAGGCAATATTCCTAAGTAGGTTCTCCATGCTGAGGTGTCGTCATGGCTCTTTCCAAGACACAAAATATGGTATATAATGAAAATCAATATGACATGTCTCTGGTACACTTCCAACCCATCTTGGAAAAAAATGGAAATTTTGTGTCTGAGTCACACAGAAAGATGGAAAAGAGAAACCACAATGAAAGCTTGCTTCACCTATGGACTGCACCATGGCAGGAGAAAAAGGCCAACACTTTTACTTGCAAAAATTATCTGCAAGGTGGCTATCTTTAAGAGATCAATAAATACACAGTGTTACCCAAAAATGGAAAGGTGGACAGAAAAGCAAAAGGTGCCGACGACAAAGTAGCTGTTGGGAGAGTTGGTTTGGAAGAAATACAGCAGCCTCTTCACTCCTGAGAAACTTTAAAATGGAGACTGAACTGCTCTATTTCAATGCTACTGCCATCCACCAGGTGATCTGCGCTGGACTATGAGGAAGATTAAGCCAGATAATTGAAATAGTTCTTGTTAGCATGAAAAAAACTACTGATATCTTCAGGCAAATTATAGCTATCATTTTTTAGAAAGACAAGGGTTGAAAGAAAACAATGCAATAAGCAATACATGATGCCTTTATACTGCTAATAACAAGCAAGAAATAGAAATTCATTGCCATAGGTTATTTAGCCATTTCCAATTGCTGAAAAATTAAAAACTACCCTAAAGATAGCATGTTATCTGATTCTACTGTGTGTCTATGTCACAAGATAATGCTGCCACACACAATGCAAGAATAATTTTATCACACAAGTTAATTATAGTAAATAATTCCTCTCCACTTTGAGTCTTATTGGACACTAACTCCTGAAGGGTTTTGTATACAACAAGCTTATGTAGCCACAAGTATTTTTCTGGGTAAGGGAAGCTCCCCCACATTTACTCCCCCATTTACCTAGATTGCTCTGGAATTGGTGCTGTGCCCAGGACCACACAACACCCTCAGCAGAACCACAAATCCAGGGCCAGGCAGGGAAGACTTCCCTCTGAGTGCTCTATGAAGTGAAACACCAGTGAGATTACACACATCTCTCAGCGTGTTGCATGAGACACTGTACTGCTACCCTGGACAAACAACACTGAAGTGGAAGTATAAGTATTTTCCAGCAAATTTTGCCTATTTAAAATTCCAGGTATAAGAAGAGTTTATAAAGAGAAAGAAGATATATATAATTTTGATACAGTTTGCCTTAAACAGGTTTTTTCAGTCATCTTCACTTCTTGTTACCTCACATTTATTTTCAAACAAATAACTTCAATTTCTTATTTTTAGATGAACTTTTTAAGTCCAAGCATCAGAAGTTGGGCAAGATAAGGCCCATAGACTTGCAGGAGCTACATAGATACCAATTAAACATCACAACTTGTTTACTACTGTAGAATCTATTTTGTTTTTTGCAGCACTAATGCTTATCAAATGCACAGTAACCTGTACATTTAACTTGGCCTGTCAGCCCTCTTGTGTTTACAGCAGCTCTCACTGAGTCCTTCCCCCACAACTTTAGAGTCTGAGTGAGCACCCATGACCTTGACCAGTCCCCTGAGCATGCCAGACCTTCCACCTCCCTTCCACATCCCTCCATGTTTCTCAACCCTATAGCTGTCAGGAGAGACATAAATGACTTAAATAATTTTCTTGTCTATATGTATGCCCACCTACAGTTTACACGCTGAGGATTTAACCCCAATGTCTTGGAAAAGCCAGAGACCCTGGAAAATGCAAGGGAGGAGATTTTGGCAGTAACAGGAGGTAAGGCTTATGGGGAGTTAGTGGAAAGAAGTAGCTCAGTGGGAGATATCCCTCCACCAGCCTCCAAAGCCAAGGCTTACTCTTTGAGCCAAGCTCAGGAGTTGCACTTTCAACAGCTTCCAGGAGACTGAACACTCACCTTTAGCACTCTTCTCTGCAGGCTGTCATTCTCAGCGCATAACATGTTCAAAAATATTTCTATCATTTATTTGCATACAGATTCCCTTTTCCCCTCTGGATTCCCAAATCCTGGCAAAAATGGCAAAAGCAAGCGCACTGAATATCAGCAAGGGAACTTTGGAATGCTTAAACTCTTCACCACTCCAATTCTTCATTAAAGAAGCACTCAGCTTCTGATACAGTCAAGGGCCTTGCACAGGATCAAGAGTTTTACAGAGTGGAGGTTTATGCTTCTTCATAACTGAAATTCATAACCATTTGAAGTGTGCATTATAAATAGTATCGGCCTGATAAACCATGGAAGAAGAGAGAGAAGAGCAAGCTGAACAGTGAAATGAGCAATCATTTCCATTGCATGAGTACCTTTCCATTTCACCAAATTGGCTTACAAACTTCATCGCTTCGCTACACCTGTTTTCAGCATCTCCTTTCCTCATTCGTGCTCCACCTCTGCGGATTGATAAATTACAGATGAAAGGCTCAGAGCACGAAAAGATAACATGAGAATTTATCACAATGGATGATACTCTCTTTTTACAATTCAGTTGAGGGAGGGGGAAGTCAATGCAAAACAAAGATCCAAGACCTTCCAGCAAAATGCAATCTCAGAAAGTAAACCATTATTACTGAGAAACTGTTCCTGAAATTTCTTAGTTGTCTTATTCAATATGAATGTTTCCTTGAGGGGAAAAGTTTATTTCCCCAAGTAGCCAAGTAGTGCATAGACTGTATTTCTCCACAGAGTGAAATGCAGATTCGATGCCTCCCCCACCAGCCCTTGCTGCCCCTGCCAGGAGAACTCCACTCTTGCAAATCATGAGGAGGCAGTGGTCTGAGGGTCTCTGCTGGGGGCTGAGGACTCAGCAGCTCTGCTGCTGCACAAATTACTGCTTTTACTGTTGCTATAAATCATATTGATGATGTCCAAACAAATACTTTAAGGATGAGAACGACTGCAAGCACCTCTCAGATCTAACCATTCAGTTGATTTTGGTTTGTGTAATAAATGAACAGACCAGAGCTATAGGACATGGAGGGTTAAGTGTGACTCATTGCAGAGAACATGCCCTTTTCAATAACACCCCTCTTCTGGTCAACTAACAGCAAGGCCTTATATATTATACACAATCCACTTTTTAAACAAGGCAAACTCCTGCATCACAAAGATACTAGAACAGTAAATATTGATTTTCTTGGCTGATGTTACACCTCATGCCAAACAGCCCACTCAAGCATCTGCTTGTTACCAAAAGCTATTCTCTTTGTTAAGGACGAAAGAAAAGTGGCATTATGTGCTGTCAGCTGTGGATTGCAAATATTTAAAATAAATAAATTTCTCAGAATGAAAGGTACCTTCTTTTGACTAAAAAAAACCCTAACTATTTACTTTAGATCTATACCCACTCCTAGCACCTGTACTTTTCAATTGTTGACTTGCCAAGAGCACTGCAGTTTTCTTCCTGGCTTTTCCCTTAAATAACTATTATGAACAAAATACCTATTAAAGATGAAAAATATTTTATTAGAAAAAGAAGGTAGCTTGAAAATGCTGCAGAAAACTCCAACTATTCATATAAGGTTACATGTGTTATTTTACATTAACAAGAACTACACATATATTCTATGAAACAAAAAAAGCATTCACTAAATAAATCATTTATGTACTCTTAATCTTCTGCTTTTTTTGGTAGACCTGAAGTGCATTTTACTACAGTAGTTACAATAAAAATATATTTGCAATTATATCAGAGTGGAGTTAAAGAGATCAGGTAGCATTGGATAATATTCGATTTCTACAGAGAATAAAACTTATCACTGCGAATTAAAGATTGTATTTAGTGGTAAAAAAGGGGCTTCAGCCAAATACAATGATTTCCTCTGTTATACATTAAAAAAAAGAGCTTTTAGTGTGTTAAAAGTTCAGAAACATGGAGCCAGTAAATACAGAAGATTAGGAAAAAAAGACAATTTAAAGTCTCTAGCATTTGGAAAGACAGAAACAGACATTTGCCAAATGCATGTTAGAAGAAAGTCCTACATACAAAGAACAAGGCTAGAGAACAAGGCATCATTACTTGGCCTAAACTATGGTATAGGGCTTCCTATTGGTCTCCTTTTCTGCTTTATTAATTGGAAAAAAAAATCATAATTCAATTACTTAATGATTTATTACAAAATACTTTGCCCACATAAGATTTTTCAGCATGTAAACACCATACTATTAGACTATCTACTATTATAGGCCCAGCATTTCAGATTGCATTAGTAAATAAAGCCAGGTTTATTTGTAATAAAGTTAAGCCCTTCCAACCACTGACCATGGAAACCAGATTTTGAAATAATTCAGATTTGTGTTTCTGTTCTTTCTAATTAAGGGTAATATCAGGAAGGACAGACAGTGGGTAGCATTGTTCAAGCACCATGGATTTAAGCAAGAAAATCTGATTATCAGCTCATGTCAGAAGCCAAGCGATAATGCAGCTTAGCATTCATTTGGGGTTTTGCTTTAGCCAAAAGATAATTACTGTTCGTTAAGTCTTACATAAGTGTATCTAATATCTATGGTCCTAAAAATTATGAATAGTAAAAGCACACAATAGGCAAAGAAGAGTTATTGTGTCTATTATTTACTTGGGCTGTTCCATCACGATAATTTTATTAGCCAGGAAAGTTAAAATTCATGTCAAACTATAATTCCTTAAAGGCCAAAAAGTTAAACATCAACTCTTATGCAAGTAACACCAGAAGTCACATTTTTTAATGAAGACACAAAAGCCACATTAAAATGACCTCAGGTCCATTGCTGCAGGGTCTGCTCTTTGGGCTGTCTGCAGGGTGCCCAAAACTCTCTGCTCACACTGAAGTCAGCCTGGCTAACTTTTAAGTGTTGGTGCCCTCTGACAAAATGCTAATATTTCATCATAAAAGCTTGTGCTTTCCTGGGTATCACATCGCTAACATGGTGTGTCAAAAGAGCTCTGCATCATAATAACTTCTCATTGTACTAGGCAGCAGATCTCACCTGAAGGAAGGAGCTGAATTGACACTCTCTCCCAAGAGGTTGGAAGGGACTGGGGGGGTAGGAAAAGCCCCTTGGCCAGGAGGGGCTGGCAGCATGATGGGCACAGGCACTGCAGCAGGGCACCCCAGGGAGGGAGCTGGAATCCACACCATCCCTGCTGGGGTGCCACAACAGGGGTCCATCTTTGACACAGATTTCAGGAAATAAAGCAGCAAGTATGCATTTAGATGACTAAATAAGGAGTCTCAGCTGCCTAAACCCTCTGATATAAGGCAAATTTTCTCTGGCAGACAATCTAGAGCAGTGACTGACTTAGACACTTGAAATTGCAGCAGCTCAAAACCACCCTCTGCTGAGCACCTCTTGGGCATTAGCCCCAGGAGCCTCAGTGGTGACCTTGTGAGGCAGCAAGGACCCACCTATCCCACCAGGAAACAACAGGCCAGCTGCCAATGCTGAGGTCTGTAGGAATAAACTCTTTGATACTTCAAATTGCCACCAAAAAATAGAAGAAAATTCATTGAAAAGCGCAGACTGCCAAACTCCCAAGCAGCAGTCACCTGAAGAGCCAGGAGGTAAGTACCTTGGACAAAGTCATTATTGACCCCCTGTATTTAACTCCAAATCCCTTCCTTAACTCAAATTCAGCTTTAAAAGAGTTGGCATTTACACAGCCAGTGATGATTTGCAAATTCTGTGTAGTGCCTTATGGTGGCTAAAAGACTTGATTAGGCCTAATGTACGCTAGAAGTGAGAAGTGAAGCAACAGAGTGTGTAGGGAAAAATAATCCCCTGATGAAAGCATTTGACACCCAGATTAAAACAGGAGAGTCCTTAAAAACTAGGGTGCATGTATAAAACACAGATAGCCTACACTCTTATATTTATTTCTTTTGACTTCTGGCAGGGTCAGACCAGGGTGGAGACCTTGTTGCAAAGAAAACTGTGGCCTTACACCCTCGCCTGTGCAAAGGGAATTTGCACTAAACTCATGGAAAGCTGAAGGGAGTCATTGTTGAACAGAACAACACCTAGCTCCATTTACCTGCTAAAAGGTAGGAAATATGAGTCTGCAAGACAAACAAGAAAGTTCTTTGAACTGGCTCAGCCCAGAGCCTGCTTCAGTACACACAGCCACACCAGCTCTAAGTTACAATTCTGATCACTGCAATCATTACCCTTGAAATTATAAATAATTTTTCCTAATGAAAGCAAAGCACAAGTAAGCTGGAAGATTTCCATATGCTGTAAAGCATTCTGAGAAGTTGTTTGAACAAGGTGATCAATCAGAAATGAAAGAAAAAAGGCAGCTTATTTGGCCCACCAGCCTCCTAATTAATGACATGGAACAGCAATTAGAAGACAAAGTAAATAGAGGAAAAGAAAAACTAGTTTGCCTATAAAGTAAGTCACTTAGAAATATGCCATTTTCATTAATATTAGAGTATCATGTAGGGAAAACAAAATTATCAGGCAATGAGACACAGGTGTAATCATGAAACACCAACCTATGTTTATTTTTTATGTGTACTTTTTATGGTTGTCAGGGATCATTAGGATGACTTACAATGACTTCCATCATAAGGAAGAGCACATCTTTTTAAGCCAAATAAGGATTATTTTAAAAGGTTCTATTAGCTTATATTAATTTACACTTGGTAGCTAAATAATAATTAGTATGATAAGGCTAACTGCAGTGATCAGGGAGGCTACTGCTACTGGTAAAGATTAAGATTTAAGCATGGAGGTTTTCAAGCCCTTCTTCCCAAAAAGCATTACCTGGAGCTAAATGGGAGTCTTCTCATTCAGGCAGACAGTTCACAGGACTCTTTGGCCCTGGATATCCTAACTTCATAACGTTCTGAAGAAACAGCCCTTGCCCCCCATGTTCTCCAGGAAGGGTGCTGATGTCTCAGAGATAATGGACAAAGCTAAGCCCAGAGTGGGCCAGGCAGGGTTCATGTCACCCATGTGGCTGCACTGGCCTTCTTCATAGTCCTGGTAACCAAACCCTGGAATCAGCACCCTCCGGTGTGTGAGCTTCAAAAATCACGCCAGGCTCTTCAGTTTTAGTTTCCATTACCATGATGCCCAGAAACACTTTATAGTTCTAAAGCCCATTGCGAGATATAAATTTCTTCCTATCTAAAATTGTCACATATCTCATTACTTTCACTATCTTCATATAATGTTATAATACTCTTAAAAACTCATTGTTATTAATCAAAAAATATTTGCTCCAAAAATTGATTAAACATATTTTCTCTTTCTCTTGCAAACACTCATGCCTGTATGGTGCCCAACTGTTTTCTCTCTTTGAATAAATGTCTTTAAAAAGCACAAATAAAGAGAATTAAATGCTGTGTCAAACTCCTGGTACAGCATGTTTAAACACCTGCTTCCCTTCATCAGTACTTCATAACATTGTTAAACGATAATTATACATACTGATGAGTAACGAATCAAAATACTGTAATCTATCCTGAAAGGGTAATACACATAGGCATTAATAGAATATTTAGACTTTCCTTGTTAGAGAAAACATACCTTTCTATACAGAGAAAGAAAAACACCGGTAGAACCTACTGCATTTTTTTTCTCTACATCCAGCATCATGCAAAACATGGGTTGCTACTCCTCCAGGATTTTAAATACAAAAAGAGGGATTTGGGACTATTCTTGTATCTTGGCTGGAACTACACATTGCAATTTGTTTCACAATTTTTGCCACAGTATCTGTGGCTACTGGGCTGGGGATATGAGGGTGATGGACTCTCCACAAGGAGAGGGATGGTCCCACCTTTCCACCCATTGATTCAGCTCATGGCCATGACTGCTCAGTCAAGATATTCAGGGAAAACAGCACAGCTGCTCCAATAAAAACTGAAATAACTTTCATCTTCTACTCATAATTTCATTTTATACCAACTTTAAAAAACAATGTCACAGTAGATTAACTTCTTCATATTTTATCTGAGCTTGACAAGTTGTATAGTTCTAGAGGAAAAAGGAGTTTACCGTTCAAAAGAGTAAATGATAAATAGGCAAATATTTTACTCCTTTTTGCCAATATTTGCCAATATCATCTGATTTCAGGGTTGTGAGGTTTGTTCTGCAGCTCTTAATAAAAATAATGCAAAAAACAAACTTTAGATACCTGTGATGAAAACATGTAAACTAGCATGCTGAAACCTTGCAGGCTGGCTGCCTTTCAGATCACAGCTGAAATAATTCCCTTCAGCACAAACCATGAATGGGAGTGTCTCAGTGCCTTAAATTCACCTGGCAGATGAATTGAAGTTGCTTGTACCTGGAGGGAAGATTACACAGTTTTACCACTGCATCTCTTTTTTCCCACCATCTATCCCCCTCACACCTTATAATATGTAATAGCCTCACACAATTCTAAACTGCAATTTCATCTCATTTTATCTTTAGAGGTATCATTTTCCCTTGAAGTTTTCCACAGAAAATAATAAACCATCACGGAATTCATCACTCTAGAGCGGCTCCAGCAATGTGCCATTATCTCATTCAGCAGTGTGTCTTAATCCATGCACCTTAAATCAATATAACTGTTTCCCACTGTTCAGAAAGTAAAGTTGACTGCTGGTTTTTTGTTGCATTCACACAAATTTCAGATGCTGAATCTGGTGTGACAATGCATTTATGCATAGTTAGTCATGCTGGCTGTAGCAATCAGTCAGCACTGATGGGATTCTCAAAACTTTCACATAATTTAAGGCCTACACTAAATATTTGCTTTAAATGCTATCCTATCTAAGCCTGACTGAAAGCCTAGGAAGCTATTTTAAAATTTGGGTCCATGGGAATTTAAACAGGCAACCAATAGGTCTAATTATATTTGTTCCTTTCAGAGGTGTTAATGTGGAGCTACTCCTCAGAAGCAAAATTACACTAGGTCCCACCTGATTCCTGGGTACCTTCACAGACAAAAAACTTGTAGATCACTGAACTGTCTCAGGGTATGAACAACAAGGTCGTACTTAATAACCTTTCCAGTTGTTTGCAAAACAAAATGATAGAAGCAGAATAAACGTTGGGTTTTGCACACAAACAAAATGAAAAGTCATGGAAAGTTTTGTCACTTAATGGATAATCAAAAGAAAAACATAAATAGAAGATAAACATTGATACATTAAGTATGGATACTAGAGGATCAGCATTGACTTATTTCTCCTACTTTTGATTCTGTCATACCTATAGCAGTTTGATTTTATTTTTATTTTTTAAATATAATTGTTGGTATATTTTATGTGGAAATGTTTCCCTACTTGCAATACTGATAAAAATCCTATAAAATAATATCAAATTATGCCTATTGTGTTATTAAACAAACAATTTCTCATATAGCTTTTTGTGAGTGAAAGCTAAATTGTAAAATTTTTCAAGAAGCCAAATATTATAGACTTTCAATATATTTTCTTGTAATATCCTTTACTTAACTGATAAATTATTCAGGGTGAAGACTAGAGATTTTCTGGTTCATGTATATTAGCCCTTTCTTGGGCCTTTTCCATGACACTGATATTATCTCATAACAAAAGAGAGGCATCACAGAGGAGCAACATATCTTAGTTTTGTTCCTACTGAAATTAATGTGGTTTATAAAAGAAGTAGTAGATATGCCAGAGTATTAATTATTGAAAAACATCAATCATTCCTCTATAACATTGCCATAAATCTTGATAAAATACCATGCAACTTTACACTTGCAGATGACTTGGGGGGGCACGGTGAGAGGAAATACGTTTTGGTGGTGTTCTCTTGTTTACTTGTTTGTTCAACTGAATCCCCATATTTCCCTTTCTGTTTCAGCAGCAGAAATTCCAGTATTCCCATGGAATGTTCTGAAATATGGTAGAATAATAGCAGCAAGAAAGACCACACAACAAATTCTTACCTCCGTTACTTGCAGTCATCAGGAAAGCACAATTTAAAAAAATAAAAATAAAATTTAAAAAAAAGTGATTAAGAAAAGGTGATAATACCTCTATTTTGTGTAGCTATGCATTACAAATTTTGTGTAAATTACTTACTTTACCCCCATGTATACTAAGAGTGATGCAGCAAAATATTGGTCCATGCTACAGAGCTCTGCCTGCCTAGTAACAGTGGCTAGGAGACGTGGAAATAAATCATATTCTCTGATCATAAAAAACGTACAAGCTAATTGTTTTCTATACAATCCTACAGCAGCTGTACAGCATGTGATAAAGCTGTCCTGAAGCTGTTCAAGTTGGTGTTAAATTTGCTGGCAAACCCCCTCCTGTCACTGGCAGACCTCTTGTCTCCACTAGAGGGTATTACCAGTATGTCTATACTGCCACAGGCACCAGCACTGCCTCCACACTTCCCTTTCCAGGCTCAGAATTTGCACCAATCCCATCATGGACCAGCTAAAAAACTTAGATGCTGTCATTGAATGAGATGCATGTTAACACCTGAATAAAAGAAAGAAGAGATTGAGTCCTACTTTCCAGTTCACACAGACTTTAATAAGTGAAAGCCAGCCAACAAGTTGGCTTTTATTATTAGTACCATTAATAATCATATAATTATGCATAGTAAATTGATAATAATTACCTACATTATTTTGGCACCGTTACTAAATACTGCTTCTAAATGGAACAGCCCTAAATATCTCCAGCCACAGCAAAGTTTCAATACTCATCCTCAGGATAAAATACCACTTTCAACCTAGAAACAAGCTGAATTCATCTACATTAAAGCAAATGCTCCCACCTGATGAATAAAAATGTTTTTTTAAAGTAACAGTAAACTGGATTTACATCACTTTGAAATCACTTTAGATTTTCCTAATTTACTAGAGTAAAAAAGGAGTTCAGCTGTAATGAAAACAAGGACTAGCAACTCTTCTGATTCACAGTTATTTTCTGTTGATACAGGAGAAGGTCTGTAGAAAGAAAGGGGAAGCACTTCTGCACAAGCATAGCTGACATGGCACCTGAGAGGGAATAGATGAAGATAACAGGTCCTGCACCAGGGGTAAAGTTCAGATCAGAGCAGATTAAATACCAAATCTGATTCTACAGATCCTGGTAGAATTCCACACAGCTCCCATCTTTTACTGCAGGCCCCACAGGAAGGCTACACTGGGGCACATGTTTGGACAGACATGTTTTATTCCTGCCTGTACAAGGCCAGCTGCCCACTGACATTTTGTCACCATGGCAGTGCCCCAAACTGGCACAGCAGTGGTGGCTGCAGCACAGCTGGGTACCTGCATGGGGCAGCTGTTGCTCAGCATGAACCTGGGCTCAATACAAACAACAATGCACAATATTGAAGGGTAAATCCCCCTGTTTAAAACACTGGTGAATTTCAGGCGCCAGAGCTGACCATGGTGGATCATTCCCCCAAGGTGCATTTAAGCACTGTTTCATAAAACTAAGGCCCAAAGCACTGTCAGTTCTCACAGAATATGAGTATGTACATATCTAAGGTATAGCGTGTTGTGTCCCACAGGCAGACCCAGGCAGGCTAAATCCTTTCCATGCCAGAACTGCACAAGGAAAAAAAACATGGACAGAGTGTGTGGCCTGAGTTTGAAGAGCATGGTGGTCACCACTGAAGGCTTACTCCTTTCACCATTCATTGTAAATAGGAAGGAAATTAGGACAATTAGAACAGTTAAAATGTAAATGACAGAAGTAGCTGAAAACCGTTTTTTCCCCCCAGTTCCTACTTGTTTAAACAAAGCCATAACAAGCTACAATCAGAGGGGCCTGCAATGGATCCATGGCAACAGAAAGCCTTGGCCTATGGCTACCACCTTCCCCAGCACACTGCCATTAATTTACCAGATATACATGTACATATTGCAGGAAAAATCACCAGGCTCATGCTTCATTCACTGAAAAAGGAGATCATTAGCAAATGAAAGAAAAAATATAACAGGTCAGCAATTTCCTTGATGAACTCATCTATTTATTTTTATTTGAAAGAGAAAGATGAAATTATTCTTGTAATTTTTGGTTTTTGTACCTCTAGTGAAGAGAAAATTGCACCTACAAAGCTGATTTTGATTCTTACACAGCAGATGAATAATAAAATCAATGCTTCAACATCTATGCATTCCTAAAATATTCTTCACAGGGCATCTGAATAGCACATTAAATGCAAAAGGTGATAGTACTAGAATACTACTAGAGATTACACCAAACGAGGTTTTATTTGTTGTTGTTTTGTGATGCTTTATAATCCTTGTGTGTGGAAAAAGGGTTATTTAATCAGTCAGAAGATCAAGAGCTATCCAACAGCATAAGAACACTTGTTCCAAACCTGATCAGAACATAAATTTCTAAAAATCACGTAAGAAATGAAGTACACACAAAAAATGAGCAAGGTCATCTCCCACAGATATGATGGGAAATTTTGATATGCTAGTAGAAATAGTGCTTTTTAAATAATGAGATAAAAAGCAGTTAACTTTGTGGGTGGAAAAGGGAGACTCTTAGTTAGTGGGACTCTTATAGTGTGAGACTGTAGGTAGATCACAGCAGTAAATGTTGCCATTGACACTCCATTCACATGGGCTATGCAAAAACGGACAGCTTGCAATGTATTTAATAAGTAGTGTGGTTTACTTTTATTTCAGTTTTGGAGGCTCAGCACACCATTTTGAGAAGACATTTATAAAGTAGATTTCAAAGATATAACAGATCTAATGAGGCTCTCAGGTGTCACAATAGAAATTTTAGCTGATGCTTTAGTCTTACCTCCTGTGGGTTTGCGCTATTAAAAGGGTGATCTGAGAGACAAAGCATGAGATTGCTCCATTTTATATTGGCTGATATTCTTTACCATTCAAAACAAATAAATGAATAAATAAATAAAATCAGATTCTTGTGACTTTACTCACTGTTATTCTCATAATAGATTGAATCCTTGTGTCAATATGTTGGGGGTGAGGTTGTTCATCTTTCCTTTTCCAGGCCAAACCCAGGAAGCCCTCATATATGTGTTCTAAAGCCATGCACAAAACACTTGCCTTGAGGTACCACCATGCTCTTCCATGTTGCATGTTGAAGCCATTCCAAGCTGTCTTTTCCTAATGAGCAATGCCAGCACATGCCTACATTTTGGCACTTTCATTAGAGCTCAGTAATACAAAGTGCTAAGCAGAGAGGGGGCCAATCAAATCTGAGATGCCAGTAGAAATTATTCAGAAAAGTCCCACTGCAAGTTTGACTTCAACATATGGTACACACCCTTGTGAACCACTCTGACAATAAGCACTGCTAATTACTCCTGCTAGAGATCAAACACATGTGACACACCCAGATGTGGTGCTGACTCAGGACTCTAATCCTAGCTGGGGTTACTACCAAACTACCAACATTAACTGGAAGCAGATAATGCCCTCTGATAAGCTCTGTCACTTACATACTTTTGCTACGTAATACGATTTACTGTCTTTCATCACAAAAATTCTCTCATCTTAATTCATGTTGTAATTTGCTTGACAGGAACATTATAAAGATCAATTACATTTTAACTGCATTTTGTTTCTTTTTCTCTTTTAAATTATCTGCAACATCTGACAAACAGCAGTCTGCAGAGTAACTCTGGGGACTCTTTTTCACTATTCATAATCAGGGCAAATCTAGTCTTTTAATGTTTAGTTACTAATAAGGATTAATTTCTTTATAACTCTAAAGAGACGTTGTGTTTGGGGTGTCCATCGGGACCATGTTCACCACCAGTAGTGTTCAATCTGTTTGTGAAGTTCCTTAAAGCTCTAATAAGGCAAAACAGGAAGGCTGTTGGTGGACACTAATGCAAAAATGAGTTCTCTGAAGAACTATAGCTCCAGCTTTAATGCTTGTAGGATCCCCAGGGCTTCAGGTTACCATGGCAGAAGCAATAGCAAACAAAGATGAGCCAGCACTTTATAAAACAAAATATGAAATATAGCCCAGTTATTATGGATATATAACTTCAAATAGCCAATTTTTTTTATGGGGGGGGTGGGGTTGTGGGTTTTTTTTGGCAGGCAATCCTTGTAAAGCAAGGCAAGAGATAGTATTCTGTAGTATTTTTCTTTAAATATCTAGGAAAAGACACTACACGTGTGTACAAACACGAGTTTACATTCGGATAATCTAGCATAAGCAGGGCTACTGAACCCTTCTAGGTCAAAACACAACATTTCACTGTAGCCAAACTCTAGGAATTTCTTTATCCATCAAAACACAACCAGAACAGGGGTAGGAGATGGCAACCATGCTAATGAAGTAATATAGCATGCAACAGTTATAAAGATCTCAAGTAAAAATGCACTACTCTGGGAGGGACTAAAGAATGCTGTTAGCTAGAAAACAATTTGATCAGGGCAGGGTCTGTTCTTGGTTAAGTTCAAGTGGAATTTGAACAACATAAAAAGTCAGGACCCAATTTTACCTCTGATTCAAAGAAGGTCTTTCCCAAAGCATATTTTCTTAATGTTTTAGGTCCTATCCTACATTAAAAGCAGAGCTGTATTTCCATGTCCAGAACTAAAAAGAAGCAGATCACTTCCCAGAAGAATTCCATACATCAGCTATCAGAGCACGGTTTACAGCTGTGCAGATGTATTCTTCCAATGCAGCTCTAGAAGTTCATGGGAGCAGATCATCCTCAAGGGTTGAGACAACACACAGCAGCTCAGGATCTGTGGTTTAAAGCATTTAAGACCTGCTCATTCCCACTGATCTTTAACAGCACATGAATATATAGATGACGGTAAAACAGTGCTATCTAGTCAAAGTTAGCTAGTATAAAACATCACTGCTTTCAATTCGAGTGCTCACCTGTCTTGAACCTTAATTGCTTGCAAAACTATGTGGAAGCATTAGTGTTTGCACCCATAGTGTTCCAATGAGAAATATGCTTTCTTGTTAGAATGGCTATATGTCTCAGCATGTGCCAGCTACAGATACTAATCCTGCATAATCATAACCATTAAGGTTGGAAAAGACATCTAGGATCATCAAGTCCAACCATTAACTTTCTCATGACAGTAGAAAGGTATATAGGAATGATCTTTGTCAGCTTGATTGGCATAAAATGGTTTTAATAACAGTAGTAGTCTTCCCAAGTCTACTAATCACAAACTGAGGATAAACTAGCAGTTGTAGGTTGACTGTCTTTGTTAAATATCTTTAGCACTCCACCTAAAGAGAAAGCATTTGTAATTGGGGAATGGTTAGGGGCTTTTGCAAAGTTTTGACCTCATTATGTTTCAGTTGGCCTAACATACAGGTATGATTTCTTTGTAAATTAAAAAAGTATTGTTATCCACAAGGCAAAAAAATACTTGAAAGTAACAAGTAGATCATATATTCATTACTAACCATTAACCTGATTTTCTAATGAATACGACATTAGGCATTCATTAACAATCATTTGTGTTTATGTGGAACAGTGGCTGTATAATGAAGGTTGATAAATGAATAGAAATGAAATGAGGGAATTTTGGACACTTGTAAAGTAATTAACTTGTTTGGCATTAATTACATATTGGAAAGCTAAATCAAGTACATTTGGAAAGCCACTAGAACAGAGGCACAGACCAAGGATAGATATAAAGAGTAGATATAAAAGAAAAGCTTTATTTATTTTAAATAAAGAAATACAGCCAGAAGTATGGTATTAATGACAAAGTCCATTTCTAGCAAAAGAAATCAGATTGCAGCCTGCATGTTAATAACAATTAAAAAAATCATGAGAAGCAAAACAATGAAGCCAATAAAATAACCCCTCACAGTTGACAATGAAGAGCAAACAGGTGGTGTACTAGAGGGTTAATGTTTTTGTTTTTTAAAGAAAGAGCCATACAAGTGTCCACACTTGAATGTATGCTAATAAATGAAACCACCTAGCAAATTAGATGCTAGAAATGAGGGAATATGGAAGCTCTTTTTACAGTTACCAGGACACATTCCCTCTAATGAGCTGGTAACCTGATCTTCCCAGGCAGTTTTGACAGTGTCATTTCTGCAGTGTGGCCCCAATCCTGAAAACAGATGCTTTCCATTCCCTTTGCCTGCACAGATACAAGGAAGGCGACACAGCCTCAGCAACCACTTTCCACACATCTCTTTTGCAGTCTCAAAGATCAGGGGCAAAAGGAGGAAAGAGAACGCTTCAGAAAAAAAAAAAAATGGGGAAATTTTTGCTTAGCTGAGACTTGCTAAAATGAATCTCCCGTAGCAAAGGAAAAGGGATCTCCCATGGCTCGTTGTATTCCTTTCCACAGCCTTTTCCACAGCCCACCCCACAGCTCTCAATCAAGCAGTGCCGTTTCACCTCCCATGGCAACCCAGGACAATTCTCAAGTGCAGGAGCTGCTGCCCTGCTCCTGGCTGCCCTGAGAGTTCAGAGGGAGCTCCTGTTCCACTGAGAAAAGACTGCCAGCACAGCAGGACCTCAGCTGACAGAGAGTCCGTATGGTTCAACCCCAACAACAAAGTCAGGCACTGCAAGCTGAGGCCCCCCTGTGCTAAGGTAGCAGGTAGAAGCTGATGAGAGCTAGCCCTCCGTCACTACATCATTTCTTCTGTCAGAGAGCTGGACCTTCTTCCCTGCCCAAGCCAGTGACCTAAGTGCTGCCAACTCCCAAACCATGCCACCAAGAAAAGGAAAGGTTTTTTCTCTGCCTGTTGCTACCAGAAAAAAAGCTAAAATTTTAAGCTTATCTCCATCAAAGACTTATGCAGACACTCACACATCCTGAATTAGACCAAGAGACCCAGCAGTAGTGTTTCCTGTTTCCAAAGAGTTCTGCAATCATTAAGTACATAAAACAGTTACATTTCCAAGAGTTATTAGCAGTCTTTCTCTCTAGTCAAATGTTCTCCCATTGATTGCACTTACAAAATGCCAATCTGATCACACGTACAAAAACATACAGAAGATTACTTATATCTGTGCATCACATTTTACCTTGTAGCTGCTATCTAAATTCAGTCAGTGCTTTGGATTTATTGCCTATACCATAAAACCTGCTTATTCTCTCCTGTGTTGTAAGCATATGCTCACAACAGAAGAACAAAATAAATCTTATAATGCTCCAACTAATCTTGCTCGGGCTCACAGCCAAGCCTTCGTGGATACATGCTTGACACTGCATGGTTCTATCAAAGATATGGCCTACCACAGATACATCACCAACTCTACAGGGAGAATATAATTTCATTTACTTTGGACCATGCTATACATCAATTAGGAGGAGTAGCCTCATTGAAGATGAGTTTCAAACTTGCTCAGTGTGCTTTTCTTCCACGGCTGCAGTGCTTTGGTGCTAGCTGGGAGCCCCAGTGAATTTTCAGAAAGACCCAGCACCACTATAGGAAACCACAAATCCTTAACTAACATATGCTAACTTTTCTCCCTTGAACAAAAGCTTCATCGCTGTTGTCCTCTCAGCAGAAAACACCAATCAAAGGCGACTCTTTTCACATCAAATGTTAGCCAGGAACTTCAGTTGTGTTTAATTAAGTTCTTCCGAAAGAAACTGTATGCTGTGGCACTGAAAAGGTTATCAGAGGTCAGCTGCCTGCCTTGACTTTGTGACCCTCAAAACGCAAAATAAAAGATAGTGGTATCCCTGCTGGTAAGATTGGCTTCCCCATTTGTTTCTCTCCTTTTCTGCTTTAATTTAATAGCAATCAGCGCAATATGGCTGCTTTTCTTCCAACAACAGGATGGGCAGAAGCTAGATTTACAGCACTGCAAGGGGGAAAGCAGGAGAGAGGGGAAGCATACTATGGCTCTTGATGTACAATAGGAACATCACTTTCATACTCATAAATAACTTTCAAATCTACTTAAGATTCAGTACTGTCAAAAGCTGACAGCTGTGCACTTTTTTGAAACTTAGTACTACCTTATGGAGCCTCAAAGACACCACTGTTAAGTCAAACAACTGACTTTTAAAATGGGAAATAATTCAGATCCCTCTTGAATATATAATGAATTTGCAATATTTCTCTGAGCCACTACATATAGAAGAGCTATCAAAAGAAATGTACAAATGAACATTTAAACCACCCACAGAGTAAGTGAAACTACTGAGGAGGTTGACACAACATTGTCAGCAACCTTCTCCAGGTGACTTTGGTCACAACAAATATTCCTACAGTCTTCCTGATTATCAAAGTGTGCAGAAGAGGCAGGATCCCTTCAGGATTTCTCCTGAAGTTTCCAAGTGAAAAGTCAGTATAACGCCAAAGATTTCAGAACATCAGTTATTACACTGCTACCCTGATCATAACTTTAGAGCTTTCCGTCAGTATTAGTGAAATTGCCTCTGAAATTTAGTCATGAGGATAAGGTAAAATGGAACTTTTCAGCCTTCAAATTTTGTTGTATCATTTTAAATTGCAAGAACTTTAGACATTGGAATCCATTTCTGTTACTGGCTGAGAAGATGCAAGTTGAGCCATGAGTTGGTTTTTATTTTTTTAAGCTATTTCCAATCTCTTCAGTTGCTGTCCCTCGTGCCTGTTTATCTGTCTCATTGCTGCCCAGCAAACGTCACTCTTTGAATATTTCCACCATAGGAATCCTTTCAGGAGCTTCCTTCAGGTGCAGCATGGGATGGCATCTGTAGCCTTGCTGATAAATGCCCTCATCATGTCACACCAAAGCCTGACCTTATCCAAGTCTATGTCAAAACCCACACAGACTTCAGCGGAGACAGGACTGATTTTGAGCTCTTTGCTCAAAGTCAAGCTCTGCCTCTCTCCTTCTCTGTTACCCCTAGCCTGCTTTCCAAGGCTAGAAAAACCTTTTTCAACCCTGTTCCTAAAGCCAAGGTAGAGTTGTAAAGTCTTGAAGTAGGGGCAGTCTCAGCCCAGAGAGGGAGCCTGAGATGGTCACCACAAACACTCAAGCTGCTAACCCCTGTTTGTTCTTAGCAATTGAGCCATTCACCAAAATAAAGGGAGATTCTAGCCCCTTGTTGGGTCACATTAATTTTGGGTTGAGGAAAAGTCAAGCAACAGGAGGATAATTGGCTATAAAATTGCAAAACGTCCCACTGAAATCAGTGTATTTACTGTTCAAGGTGCATTAGGTACACAAAGTATTTGTACTGTGAATATTACCTTCATTTGTAACCTCAAGAAATACAGAAAATAATTTTTATACATTCTAAATGTATATAATATTGAATCTCAGGTCATTACCATGCTAAGTAGCACAGAGCGGAGTGTCAGATATGTTACGGTGGGACCCTGGTTTTTTCTCAGTAAACCCCTTTAGCAGCAAAGTATTAGTGGTTTTGTTTGCCAGGTTATTGGTCTCCAGAAAATGCAGTTGGTCTTCCAAAAAGGATTATCTCTGTACTGCACTGATGTACAAAATTATTATTGATAACTGCTTTAATTCCAGTTGCTTTTTTGATGAGTTTTGCTGTTCAGAAACATACATTTTAAAGTCAATCATAATTAGAAAACCAGATCCAAGATTAAAGTTATGTGAGAATAAAAGACACAAGCTACTGTTAGTTTTCTGTAGCAGGAATCAGTCCTAGTCCTATTCTTCCTCTTGCCTGAATTTTCTTCTCTGTTGAAACTCTGCAATCATGAGTCTTTAATCAATACACAAAGCAATTACTTTCTAAAGTAAAACAATCTTAGCTCAGCTAATGAAAGTCATACAGGCAGTTATTCATGTCTGAATGCCCAGCTTCTGGTTTCACTTCCAGACAAATCCAAATGACAAAGATACAGTATTTGTTTTCCCTAGTAACACAAACTGGGATACCACAGCATATACTTTAACTGTGTACAGTCTCCTATGTTTGTCCTCAGCTTGTTCCACATAATTCAGTAAAATGCACAGACAAGTACCACATCTGGATTTGTTACCTAGGCACCAAATAAACTTCATCTGAAATCTCACAGCAAAATACAGGGTTTGAGATTTTGCCTGGTGTGGTGAGTGCTTCATTTATCAAACTCACAAGGAGAAAAACAGAATACAAATGAACATCAGCATCTCACTTAAAATGAAGTTGCACTGGGGATTTTCAGCTTCAGTACTTTAATTTTCTGGCTCTTACTTTCATAAAACAATGGAATATTGAAGGGAGCACTGTAACACACCAGTGCAACCACAGACTCCTGGCTCTATTCAGATAACAGGGTAAAACCACCCTCACAACAGCAATTATATTAGATTAACAGCAGAAATTTTGATTCCACCTACTGTATCAGGTGTTTTTAATAAAAAACACATTTTGAAAAAAAACCAAGCAAACAAATACAGCTCATCAGTCGAAAAAAATCCCAGGAAAGCTTGATCAGTCCTTCATATCTCCGTATAGTTCAGTAGAGGTTAAGAAAACACTTTCATGATTTTAGGGTACTCAATTTGAAACTATTTTAAAGAGGTTTACAAATATCTTGGCCTTCAGAAGACTTATAGAGACAGTAAGTGAGCACCATGTTCCAGCTCACACTCTGTTTCAGATAGAGCTCTTTAGTATTACTTGGTCAAAATGTTTTTCTGAAACAAGTGACCAAGCTGCCATATTGAGCCACTGGTCAGTTTAGGATTTTTCTTGTCCCTCTGAAAATAACACATCTTTCTTCTTCCCTGTAATGGGAAGTCATTTATACTTTGGATATAAAACATATTATTTGGTCTAAGTTCTATGAAAAAGCAAAAAGTGTGTTTGCTGGTGCTTCAAATGATTGGATAAGTATATCATAACATTCTGTGCTGTGGCTCAAGACATGATGCCCAAAATCTTCAGAGACAGTCAGTACAGCAACAATTGAACTTACCTGATTATCATCCACTTAATGCTAAGTGCTAGCTTAATGCTAACTTAAAGCCAAGTGGTTTTCCACAGGTGTTTTCAGATATGTGCTCATCATGTAAATTATAAACTAAAGGAGACACTCCTGAGATCTGATGAAAGCCCATAAATGTGATTGCATGCATAAAGGCTGGCTCTTCAAAAGGACAAAAAACAAGAAGACTTGAATTAACATTTTGTAGAAGGATAAATCAAACTTGTCCAGTGTATGAAAGTTCAAGATACCATTACTGTGTGTTGCTCATAAAGAAATAGGAACATTTGAAAAGCACACTGTGTATTATCATTAGTCAGAGATGCTGGCAGCAAATCTTGATTTCTTAGACCTCTCAGGCCTTTACACTATCTTTCCAAGGAGAATATAACAATCAAATTGCTGAGATTGCTGAGATTACCTAGGATAAACTCAATCATCCCTGGAGCAGAATTCAAGAGAGTAAGGGAGAAAGGGAGGGTTATGTCTTATTAATAACACAGCTTACATCACCTCAGATCATTTTGCCTAGTGGAAAATTTAACTGTGTAAGGAAGAGATGCAATTACAGACCTATTAGCTTTGAGTCTGAAAGTGCAAAGGATATGTGCAACCCCATCTGTACCAAAAATGGTCCCAATGTCCGACCAAATAAATCCAGGTTTAAACACAAGCATAAAATTTGGGCCTATGCAATGGGAACAATCTAGGAACCCTGGCAATCACAGCTATCTCTACTGCAGAAAAGGATACTGGTGAGCATGTCAGAATTACATTGGTATATCCTCAGAGACCAGGCTTCCTTTCACACCTCAGGCACATGGTCCTTTTCCTGTTTTTACTCCAAAGCCTTCTCTGAAGAGTCAAAGTCAAATCCAGAACCCTACCTAAGGGCACGTGTGAGACAGACCAGTACCAGAGAAGTCCCAAATGCCAGTGCCACCTGTGGAAGGAGGAAGCAGAGGAACCAGGGTCCACTTTTGAAGAGCTGGCAGGTTTGCATTTCTGCCCTCTTCCAGGTAAACTCTCTGTGAAGGAAATACCAGGTCCTCAAACATCCAAATTTCTGGACTCCATTAGTCACCAAAACTATGCAAGTCTAGAAGCAATGTCACACCTGTCAGCTACATTGTCACCCATGACAACTGCATTCATAAACGAGCACCCATCACTTTTTTCTGCTGGTTTTACCCAACTGACAAGTTGTTTATTCATATTTCCTTGTTTTAGCATGTTTGACCTTGGAAATCCTGCCTCAGCAGAATGTCCACCCTCCACCAAGGGCTGGGCAGAGAAAACTAAACATGTTCCCTACTACAGTATTTAAAATTCAAATACACAGGAGCAATATATTTCAGAATAAATCTTTTGAAAAGGTAGACAAATAATACAAAAAGAAGTAAAAAGTGTCTTGTTATGCCATCAAAAGAAAATGATAAGAATTCACAAAGTACTTATTCCTTGTAATTACATTCTAGTAATAGTTCACATTCAGTTCCTAATGTGAACAAATACACAACTTTCTAAATATCAAACTTTGGCACATATATATTGAAATCCTGGGACACGAGACCACTGTTAACTGCAGAAGAAGAAATAATGACTGATTTAAATCAGCACATTTCTATCATTTCTCTCACTCAGTACAGCCATGCTTCTGTGAGAACCTTCTATAAAACTTGAATATTAACACAAGTGAATCCTGGGCAAAGAGCAGTCCCTGGGCTGCTCTGACAATGCCATGCAATTTGATTGCTGGGATCTACACTGTGGGCTTCAAATCCCTGCTCCATCAAAGTGGAGCTTGAACTGCACTACCTCAGCTCACTGCTTGTGAAAAATCTCTTCTCCCTAAGGGGATAATGATAATTTTTTTATCCTTTTTACTTCCTGTAGTCAAGATGTAATCATGTTCAACTATGATATTAAATAATACTAAGTTAAAATATTCCGTACCAGGACAAATCTCATAAATAACATACATTCTTTTCCAACATATTCATATCACAATTTTCATTCAAACTGGGGGTTTCTGCTGTCATCTTTTTTTCAATGTTCTTTAATCAGGAAGAACCAAAATTATGAGTTTCCATGACTACAAAAACCAAAACTCTACCAAGTTTTTTCAGGATGACATCCAGAAGAAAACAGAATACAAGCACCAACTGAGCAAGATACCATGGAAACTGTAAGTCTACATCTAAACCAGTTCTTCTACACCTGTAATGTGCAGGCCATTGCAGGTGAGGTTTTCCAAAATGCTCTGTGTTGGTTCAATTTTCAGTAAGCCAGCACAGACTGCTCTGTAAGACACAATCAGAGGTTATTTAAGGTGACGGAAAACATTGCCATCACTGGCTGATCCTTTCTCCTGACCAGAAGAGAAGCAAGAGTTGAACATGTGAGTACAATGAGATCAAGCCATATAACCTCAAATTCACTTATTAGTTTCAAAAATAAATCCTTGCCTTTCTGTGTAGAAGAAAATTGGTTGTATGTTATGGAAATAAGTTATAAATTGCAGCTGAAAAAAATTGGTCATGATCAATCCATGGTTAATGAGAAGAAAGATGCTTCCCTTACTCCTTCTTACCATTCCCTCCCCAGCCCTTCATCATGATGGTTTGGAATCAATTTGACACAAGTTTTGAGGATTCTTACTTACCTTCTCACCCTAGATATAAAGAAAAGCAATTTTTTTTTTAGTCAAAATATTTTTAGCTGTTTTTCTCTTTTATTGATCAGTCTTTTGACAGCAGATCCTCCCTGATAACCTGTGGCGACTTTCCTTGGCTTTTCTCAGAGTGACTAGAGGGCAAGGGACACCAGGAACATGACAAAAGGACTCTATCCCACAACAGATAGGCAAGAACTGTGCACCCTGTGTGGAGACTCTGAAAAGACTGCTCTCCCAAGCAGGACTGCAGACGCCCTGTGACAACAAGGAGCCTCATCCAAGAAACACCTTACACTGAAACATAGAGCCACAAGGCTTAGCAAGTCCCAGGGGAAATCTCTGCTAAAAACCAGGAGAGCCTAAAGCTCAAATAAGCCTAAAACTACAATATACCTCGTGGTGTCAGCAATAGCTGAGTATAAATCACATTCAGATTCTTAACCCTGTAGCCAACTGATTACAACAGAGACATAGTTTACAATGGCTGGACTCCATGATCTAAAAGGTCCTTTCAAACCCACATGAATCAATGTTTCTATGGCTATTCTGATTACTGGCATCCACTCTGCCTGGGTTGTTTTCAATTGTTTCTTTTAGGAACTTCTGAATTTCAGCTCAATGAATGATAAAATTTTGTTAATTTTGATAGCATCAGGTGTTCATTCCTCCTTTTTCCTTTTCTTTTCCAAATAGCTTCATACAATAGCCATTCCTGGGCAATATGTATGCAGCTTTTATTCACTGCCTGAAGGTGGAAAGGATGTTTTGGGCTTCTGGTTTTGCTCAGAATTTCACATTTGGCAAAGTTAGTTCAAGTCCCTTTAAAACCTCTAAACCTATCTGCAAGTCAAAAAGCTTCAGAAGGCAAAAGAAATAAATCTCTTTGAAATGCTAATGGAGTGAAACACTTTCTGCCATTTCAAGAAATAATCTATGCTTTTGGAAAATTTGTAAAAGGGCTTGCTCTGATGAAGATATTTTCATTTATGACATGCAATTATAGCTCAGTGAAAACAATATTGTCCTGTCACAGCCTTGCTCCTTGTGTTGTGGAAATTGAAACACCATTATGAGAGAGAAACTGCTGCTTTTAGGAATTCACAATGTTCCACCAGCTTTGTCAAAGATGAACAAAGCCTTGAGCTCTGTGTAGATGGCTAAAAGGTACAGTTTTCTTTTACAGTGACACTGTAGTTATTCTGCTTTAAACATTTTTAAAATGAGGGAAACAGCATCTAGCATGTGTCTGTCAAGAGCTTTGAAGAACTGGAATGAAAATACAGACAGTACAATATTTTGTATTGTAGCAGCCACCACACGCCTAATGAAAAGCCTACCTAACAGCAGGTTAGGGCTGGTCATGGAGAAAAGATGCTATGCCCAAATATTGCTCATTGCACTAAGATATGGATCTGGGAACATGAAGGGGTGGGGGGGGGAAGAAACGTTCAAAAGAAAAGTAAAACAATGCTGCTAAAATAGGCATGATTATGTGGGTCACTAAGTACTGTGTATTTCCCCTGTAGCATTTCATAGTCGTTACTGTTGCCAGGGGAAGCTTGATCCTCTCATTATGTATGTTTGTCTTTCACATCAGAGCTCCTCTCTTTCTTTCCCTGGCCCAGCACTGTAACAGAAATAAAAATAAGGAATGAACCCCCATTATTACCCAAATACCTACAAAGCAGAGGGAGTGACCCTGGCAGGTCGGCAGGTCAGCCCCCTCATCATTGATGCACTTGCTCCAGCAGACCCCTGCCTTTTGTCACAGGGTCAAAGCCAAGACCTCTGCTGAGTGTCCTCAGTGAGGAATTAACAAGTGTGACAATTTGCGGTCCCTCCTCCCCCAGCCCCCGGTCCTGCCTGTGTGAATGCTGTAAATAGAGACATCTGGATGGAGGCCTTTCACTGCAGTAATTGAAAATGAACATGGATCAAGTTCTGGCCTGTTGTATTCATAAATCTTCAGGCTTAATTACATTAAAGGAAAATCTAGGGGCCAGCTCTATGGAAACGGCAGATCCTATCGGGCGCTCAGATCATGAATTTTTAAGATAAGTGTTTTTCCTCTCTTTGGGACAGTCAGAAGAGAAATTTTCATTGGGTCCTTCCAGCGTCAGAAACCCATCAAAGATCTATAATTGTTCTTTGTGTTTTACTTTTCCTTCGTATGTGACATGCCTCCAGTGGCAGGGAGCTGGAGGACTTGGATGTGTGAGGTACCACGCTGCCCTCAGGCCCAGTATTCAGGCAGTTGGTCTTGGAGGGCCACAAACACCCTCCACGTGGATATTCAGCACAGGGAAAATGTATAGCTGGCTCCGTATCACAGCTCTCACTCTCAGAGAACCCTTGGTCCTGTGTCCCAGTGAACAGCTGGAACATGATAAGCAAATAGAGTCTGCAGATCTGCTTGCTCATTTCAAAAAGAAAAAGGATTTTAAGCTCAGGGGAAACCCCCAACACATCTGTCTTCTAAAAATTTAGCTGTACTTGAAGGAGCAAACTGATATTCTGAAAAACCAAAAAGTAAACAAATTAGTGGCAAAAGAGCAAAATGTTTGGATTTTGAAAGAAGCTGCTAGCTGTCAAGAGGTGGTTGTTTCACAAAAACATTGGTGTTTTCAGCAGCATTTCTGTCTCTGAAACAAGCTCCCATCAGTTACAAACTTCATAGAGAGTTTGAGGCAGGTTTTCAATGCAGCAGAAGCTTTGATTAAAAGGATACCCAAAATGGAATAAAGACACATAAGAGGCAGGATATTTCTGTGTGAAGGAAGGTTTTTCCAAAACACTACCCAGAAAAAGTGTTGGTGCAGACAGACCTCTTTAATTAAATTCTGCAGGAGCTAATTTGATAGCATATAAGTTGACTGCTGTCTCCACTGTCACCAGACAATGCCACTGATCCACAATACGACCACATAAAACTTGCCCCTCCTGCTCATTGGAAGACCAGTGGGATAATACAGCATAGCAAATAAAGAAATCTTACGTCTGGGCCTCTATAAGCACTGTGAATGGTGCTGTGTGGTTTATCTGTGAGTATTTTCAAGAAAAAGAAATTACCATCCACCAGAAAAAAAAAAAGAATGCAACCAGCTCAAAACCAACATGAATGCTCAAGACATTTTTATGAAAAGGAGGGAAAAAAACCAAACCACAAAACTGATTGACTTCCCAATTGTAACTTTGCTTCCATTAAATCTCAACCTGAATGACCTTCAATATCATGAATAGAAATTTTCTGTTAATAATTGTAGGGTGAGTTCTGTGCAGAAACGCAAATTCTGTTCTCAATGCCCATGGCTGCAGTTTCCTTCTAACCACAGGGGTTTCTTCACTCCACTCCTTGAAGATCAGGAGAATTTTGCAGCAATGAGTAGCACTAGATAGCAAGCAGGTCCTCCAAAAAAAACCAGCTTGTCCTTCCTCTCAGCTTAGGGGCATATTGCAAAAAAAAAATATTCCCAAAAAATATCTCCTGAACTGGCAACAAGAGCAACCCATCCTCTTTAACAAATCTTGACTTTCTTCTAGGACTTGTACAAACTTCTGTGACAGAAAGCTATCAATAATGTTTGCTCTGCAGGAGAAGAGTGGGGTTAGTCACAGCCTTTTAAGAACCAGCGCTCCAGTAACAAGTGGTTTTGCTGTCAGCATTTGCCATTGCCTCAACAGAAAGGGCAGGGTAATGACTCAAGGATTATTTATGCGAAACCCAGAGCCAGCAGCACTGTAAGTCAAGGAGAGAGTGAAAGCTCACAGCGCCTGAATGAGAAGGGACATACCTTCTGTTAGCAGGCTCGGGGACTGAGCTGGAGATCCAGAACTACAGGCTTCCACCTGAGCTTATACGTTTCCCAACAGCTCAGAAGGGTGACAACACTGCCAAACAATCCATGTTGCAGGCAGACTAGTCCTCCTCTCTGCAAGGCTTTCTTATCTGACAGGTTTACTCAGGTTCCTTTTGTACTTCTACAGGCACTCTGCTGCTGGGTTCTACATTCCATTTGTGTCCTAATTGTAAGTTTTAATTGTTGAACAATTTAGGCGTAACCCATGTTATAAAGGTCTTTCTGTCATACTGAACTCCATTCTGAACTCCAGATTCTAGACCCCCGTTCTGTTGCATTTATACCACGAAGAAAGGACTACTAGCAGTAAAATTAGCAAAGGCACAGAACGTTATCTGGGGCATTCAACCATCCACCTTGTTAATAGCATTTGGAAGATACCAGAATTGTTTTCAAATGTGATACACCTTTCCCAGTTCTGAAGCTTCTAAGCCATGCTGGTGATCAGGGATTATTCCTACAACAACTGGGCTCATACCCTGTCTTGTGCCCTCTTTCTCACAGACCAGGTCAGAATTCAGCCCCTGCACAACATGGTGACCTCCCTTATATAAACTCAGGCAAGCCTGGAGGGTGATACTCAAATATGCTGTAGGATGCCCTGCTCCAGCAAATGCTTTGAAAAGAAAGTAAATCAGCAACTTTACATTCCTCTTCTTCCTGGAAAGGAGCAGGCAAAAGCAGCAAATTAATAATAAATAAATGAAACTAACATTATGGTTTTAGTTCTTCTCATAATTAATCAATGTGTGCCTGGTTACTTACAGAGCTATTCAGTTTCTATCAAGGTATTTTATTGACTTTAAATTATTAAACATACAATAAAAAGCAGCCATTGTACATGCATGCTGCAGCATTTTGTGCCCTTCGTGCTGCCTGAACTGTTCCTGGCTGTGAGTTCAATATAGAAGGTAAATGGTGACTGCTTATTCCCTTTTTTATTGTACTACATGACAATATACCTCCATGAACCAGGAGACAACCTTCCTGCACAATTTTATTTAAGGTCCTTGGGGTCTGGGTGTCTATATCTCCATGACAGTTTTGACAATATCAGTTTACGTCACTGGTTTCAGCAAACACAAAAACAACCACAGAATCACAGAATGGCTAGGGTTTGGAGGGACCACAGTGAGTCAACCTTCCTACTCAAGCAGGGTCAGCCTAGAGAACATGGCACAGAGCTGCATCCAACCTGTTCTTCAATATTTCCAGTGAAGTAACACCTCAAGACTTTAAAATAGGGTGTATTGTCCAGAAATAATGAATGGTAATACTAAAATCCATTAAAACAACTTTTCAACAGGCACTCTGTAAAGAAAACCCAATTATAGCAGTAAAATTTCATACAACTTTTGTTTGCTTTAATTCTTTACCAGTGCTAAATGTACAGCTGTTGATAGATACTACCAAGTATAATTCAGGTGAAGAACTGTCAATAATATGATGGAAAGCATCTGTTCCATAGTGCCGTACAGATCCAACCAGCTAAAAGTCACACCAGGAAGGGAGGATATGATCTCTCTAAGAATCCCCTACACTCTCAGATCTCCTGTATATTTGCTCACACACCAGTTAGCACATATATCTATTCACTCCTACCCTCACAGCCAACTACTTTGCAAGAGGAAATTGTTAGGGCTCTAAGGACTAACTTCTTTGCTCAAATTTAAGCCAATGCTTTGGCCAGAGCAGTTTCTGCGTGGCATAGTCATGCTGGAAGAGATCCATTTGATACTAGAATATTTGGGATGAAAATACCACCCCTTTAGTGGTGGGCCAGCACCAAACCCTAATAGCAGAAGTCTTCAGAGGGAACATGAAATTGCATTCATGGGAAGTCTCTGTAAAGGCTCCTCTGAATACTGGTGCATGAAGCCATGTAGCACAAAATAGTTAAGAAATGATTCCCTCTCCATATTTGACACTAATGTTTCTTTTATATGTTTCTTCTCCTTTTGACTCTACAGACTTCACAGTTTGGCATACCCAAGATAAAAAGTAAAGATTCTTTAGGTTGTAGTTGTATCATGCCTTTAACATCACACAAATTTAAAATATCTGTTGCAAGCCCAGAAACCTTGAAAGATAAATTTCAGGGAAGTGATATATTTAATTGCTCCATGACTGTACTGCCTGAAATTTTATATACCTCTAGTTTATTTGTAAACTATGCAGATCTATAGTCCACGAATATTTGAAGTTTCAGTAAAATTCACTATGGCCAAAACCCAGAAACTTATTCCATGGCATGGAGGCCTCACAGTGTCTCTGCATACGCTGAAAAGATGCAGTGACAGCTGGCAAGGTCATTGTAAATGAGGGAAAAAGAGAGTCTTGTCTCCATTACCAAACGGCACCAACTAATCACTGTCACATCATGATGTGGTTCAGGACTGTCCACAGGTTTATTGTGGCCATTAACCTATTCAAATATTTTACTTGAGGAGAAAAAAAAGTCTGGGGCCCAGTCTGGATTCTTAGATCTTCTGCAGTTATTTCAACAAAGCTACTGTAAAACATCATCACATCACATTACCTTCTATACAAAACAAATACAGTGAGGCAAATTAGAGCTTGAATATATAGTATATTACTGTATAAAGCCCTCATACAGGATTTTTTTCTCCTGTGAGCAATGCAAAATAGCTTTTGCAGCTTGTGCTGGAACAGGGAAAGTCACCAGGCAGTACCTGAGGCTCTGCAAGCTCACACCCCACCCCACAGCAATCCGCTCATGCCACCACTTTCAGGGTGATAGTACTTTATGGCCACCTCCCCACAGTGCAAATAATTACCCCAGAGCAGAGAAAGGGTAAAACACTGCAGGAAGGAAGGAGAGGAATTGCTCATTTCCTCCCTTTTTGGAGTTAAGGATCTTTGTCACATGTTTACACTATCCTGACAATAGGGGGTTGATTCCCACACTGGTTTTCTTGTGGGCTGTCAACATTGTTGACATTATATATAAGCAGTGAATAGTTTCTCTATCACCACTGTTTATTTTAAGTGAGTCTCATGAAATCAAAAATTATTTAAATTAAAGTCGTACAGGGTTTTTATTGGTTTGGGTTTTTTTGGTTTTTTTTTTCCTTAGGGAAATGAACTTCATGAATGTAAGAAGAAGCAATATTCCAGTGAGCATATGCCTACACTGCATGAGGTTGACTCTCTTCACACACTGCATGCAGCCACTACCTTACCTAGAATAAAACCGTATCAAGGAAATAGACAGCAGGACAACTCATGGGTGAACATCACACAAACCTTTAGACAGAAAAGTTCGTAACACTGTTTAATCAACGCTCTGTGGTGGTCAGACAGAGTGGGAAGTCTCTGCACCGTTGCAGCATGTGGCAAAGCATAGTATATCCTCAAGGATAGCTCAGGAAAGGAAGAAGGTCATGGCACAAGACTGAGTTTCAGAAACTATGGCTTAAAATTGCTGTGGACAGAGCCCTCTGTGCGACCTTTGGAGATGGCTGTACTACGTGCAGGTACACCCCTGGTGCAGGGCCAACAACTGAGCTCAGGTACTCAGTGGGGCCAGGAGGGGTAGCTGGGAATCAGCACATGGGAACCTCTTTGGAGGGTTTATTGCAGCAGTCTGTACTGCCATAACATCACCACCAGCAGTATCCAAACTACCCAACGTACATCCAGGTGATCCCTGTTCACGTGTCATTCCTGAGGATTTTCAGCTCTTCAAGAGGCAACCAAGACCATCTACCCAAGCAACCTGGGTGCCTCAGTTTGCCCTCCCAGAACCTGCACAGCTGAAGAAGCTGTGATCCTGACTCTGGACCTCAGACCTGTATGTCAACCTGTCAAAAACTGGCTTTGTGACACACCTCACACAGGAAACTGGAGAAAAAAAAATAATACCTTAGATGCTTGATAAGTGTATGATCACTTTAAAAGCTCAGTGTCACTGCAAATTTTTATAGTATCTACTTCTGTAAAGATGAGGTCTCAGATGGCCTTCCAAGTTGATGCCCTAGCAATTGCTAAAATAATGATATTTTGCAATAACCAAAGTATCTCTATCGCAGACAAATGGAGCCCTTGTGCTCCTCTTAAGAAGATGTCTTAAAAAAGTATTCAGCATAGAAGAAATTTCCAGGAAAATACCCATGAAAATCTGAAGCAATACCCTCTTTCTTCCAAACTGAAGAAGTCAAAGAAATAGATGCAAATAATTTATCAGTGTATGAACCCAAACTCTCCTGCATGATATGCAGGGTATTGCAGACACTTAACACATCTGCCACTCTATAGCTGCATTTTATTTAGCGCTCTGGAAGTATAAATGCTTGCCCACTAGTGGAACCACATAGTTTCCAAAAGCTGTCTTCCATTGAGAGGACAATTGTTTTCTATAGAGATGAGAAACAAATACCCATGACCCATGTCACCTTACCCCAGCAGGCTTTTGCTGCGGCTTCCTCTGTGCAAATACAACAAAGTCTGGCAGCAGTCAATCCTGCCAGCCCACACTGAGCCACCACAGAGTGTGGAGCTATTTACCCTTCCTATTAATCTGTCAGTGTTCTAGTCAAACACGTAAAACAATATGGTGTGTGCATATCTTGACTGGTCATTGCTAAGTTACTGAGGAGCAACATGAATGAGTAGAAAACCATGCAACAAACTATAACACTAGATTTTTAAGGTATGGAATATTGGACTTTACAATTGTCAGAATGAAGGAAGCAGCCATGGTGTTCGTAGCATGGTGACAATAATGCACAAGCCAGAAACTATAGCCAATCTGCCCCTTTCAGCTTACAATAAATGGGATCTGTTTGTTTTGCTCAAATGCAGATTTAATCCTAGCTCTTTCATGGGCTCCCTGCTCTGTGCAGTCAGGAAACAATTAGGAAACTTAGGATCCTGTCCCTCAGTTTACTTCGCACCACCAGACTGCTGCCTCAGTGCAGAAACCAATGACTGCAGTTACCAGGAAGGTGGCAGGACTAGATTTTTAAGCATTTGGAAGTTAAAATACTGTTAAAGTACAAAACCCTGTTAGAGAAACCCTGTTGAATCTAAAAGCTGTGTAGTGGCTAATATCACAGCATCCACTCCAGCACTCCTTACTCAGATATATTCAGCTCACCAGTACCAATTCTTGCCCAGGAGAGCACCTTTAAGAACAAGTCAAAACAAGCTATCAGGCTGCTGAGCTAAGCACCCTCCTTGCCCTTCTCAAATAATAATCTTATTTGATGATGCTTCAAGGCCCTGTTAGAGCTGAAAATTCACACTGCCTGATATCTTTTTAATCTGTTTCCTAGCTATGAACAAAAGGAAGAGCGTGCATTTGAGAAAGCAGAAATAGAGGATATAGGTCAAAGAGTATATTCTGAATGTCAGGAAGACTTTATCTCAAAGAGAATAGTCTTTCCACAGTCAGCAAACTTCCCAGAGCCAAATAGAACTGCAAAAAAGCATGACTACAGACATTGCAAAACTAAATGACAGTACAAATAATAATATTGAGCTATTTTCAAAAATCTTAACCCATTCTTTGCTTTATGGTCAAGAAAGTTCTACTTTGGCACTGCTGGAAGAGAAGATAAACTTTGCTTACTAGCATAAGCATATATTTAAATATACATGTCTGAAGGTAGTTGTAGATATAACAAATTAAACCAAGCAATTTATAATGAACAAAAGCACATTTCATATCCACTGCTGCAACCATTTCCATAGTTTAATACTTTTAACTTGTCCCATGGACTTCAGTAATTATTTATATATTAAGGCATTCAGATGGATAATCCTAAAAGGTCTTTGCCTCATGGTTTCACTCTTGATTGCTAATAACAGAACTATAAGAGGCTGAAAAGAATTCTTGGATAAGAGTGCAGACTAGTGATTTACGAAGTGATAAATTGCAATAATTAATTATGCTGTAATTGTCCTAGCCAATACCCATTTGAATATGAAGTTCATTGTCTGATCAGCTTCAAGTTGACCAAAATAGGCCATAGTATACATCTTTTTTGGACTTCTGAAAGATGAACAATCCAGGGATGTCCAAAAAAGTGTCTGAAACAAATCCAAAAGCAAAGAAAATATCTTAATCTCAGTCCATACTCAAGCAACAACAAACGAAACATACAGAAAGCAGATCTACTCCACACAATCAAGCTCTCAGTCTCAAATTCTTACAGGAAAAATATGACCCTTCTAGTAAGTCACTGCTAGTCACACTGAACTTATTTAACCCCATTATACAAAGGGCATGTAAGAACATCAGCATTTCAAGAGAAATTAGGGAACCATAATTCTGCTGTTAACACAATTAAGGTGCTAAAATCCTGGACTGCACACAGCACTGAAAGGTTTTTCAACTTGCAAGGAATATGGAAATTATTCACAACCCTGTCGTGGCAAAGCCCACACAAACTGAGAACAGCAATAGCTCCTCTGTCCCATCTGCTGCTGCGTGCTCAGGTCTAGGATTCATGATGTTATCACCAGCACAAGACAGAATCAAGTTTTCACAAAATATCCCAAACCTTGTCCTAAACAAAAAAATCTTAGTTATGCTTTAGCTAAAGATAACAGATTGCTGTTTAACTCATTACAGGAACACATGGATGTACACTTGATTTGAAATTCCCAGATGCAATACACTTACTGCTCTGGTTAGACTCGCTGAAAGTGGTAAAAAGTCACAGAATCAGTGTGATATGGCCCTGCACCATTTCAATGAAGTTTTAAATGAGCCAAAGCTCCATGAGGTCAACAGAAAAATTAATTGTCCTTTGATTCAACTCTAGAGTTAAGGTCTATCTAAGGAGCAAAAAACCATTTATTCCTGTCACCTTAATACAAAAGATAACTACTAGAAAAGAAGGAGTTTTGCACTAGGAAACATATTTTGAGGTACTTTGAACTGTAGGTTTAATAGGATAAGCCAGACTCCTGCAAGATGACACTGCAGCTCTAAAATATTCATACTGCATTCCTCTTGTGCAAGTATATTCAGGGTTCTTAGATATAGGCAAAAAGCTTCAAACAGTCTTAAAAAA